>BQNB010048765.1:0-42394 GCA_026074375.1 Tanacetum coccineum
AATCTTCATTTTCTTTTAACTCCCCCTCAATCACATCTCTGTCTCTTGAAGTAGTAAACTTTGATTGTTTGAAGACAATATTGATATTCTTGAGAAGTAATTCCATGCAAATGTTAAACCGGCTATCTCGATCGAACTTTGAAGTTAATGAAACACTACAGCTTATTCAACACACTTGATGAAGTAACTTCAATCACGAATACGAACTTTTACCTTCTTAATCAAACCACTTTACCACAATGATTTTTCTAATTCAATCTCTTTGCCAATATCTTGATTTGTCCTATAATTTCTTGCTTATATCTTTTCCCCTTTCATATACTTGAATTGACCTTACATGTTTTCCTCAAATATACTTATATCTTTACCTTTCTCCTATTTGGCCAAACCTAAGCTTATATTTTATCCCCCTCATGATGATTATGATTCATTGTGAGTATCATGATCATATAAGCTTCTAAAAATAAGCTTTGGGTGAAGAATATCTTTTGAAGTCCATGAAATTAAAATAAAAATTGGTATGTGCTTAAATACATATACTTTTTACCTAATAAAACAAGCTAAAAAGACCAATAATGACCAAAAATACAAGAAAAATGCAGTGTATATGTGTGTTTTGTCAATTGTGTCTTGCAGGTACAGATATTCATTAAAAAGGACAAAAAAAACGAAGCAAAAACAGAAAAAGTTGAGCACGGGAATGGAATGAGCGCAGAAAACCAAAGCCAAAGGCGTACCTGTCAAAGTTACTGTTTGTCTATCCCCTTCCCTCCCTTTCACTCACACAGTACAGTTGCAAACACTAGGGTAAATTCAATGAGGTACACGATTGCAAGTGCTTCTAGAAGGGAGAACTTGACACCTCTGACAATTACTTAGCCACGCTGGCAATCCCCTGCATTCCCATTGGTGGATGGGATGTGGCACTCAAATCAAGGGTCAAGATGATTGGATTTTTGAGGCGGTTTGATTGAAGGGCTAAGATTAGAGGATTGGGGAGCGTCCTAAAGGCTAGAAGGTTCCTCTCACTCCTATAAAAGGAGGCCTTCATCACACAGATGAGGTGTGTAGGATTTTAGCTTAAGTTAGTAGTATTTTAGCTTATTATTCTTAATTTGATGTATTTTCCTTTTTAAAAGCTTGTACTCACTTTTGAATATCAATAAAATTCCGTTTAATTTAATTCAAGTTCTATTCATGTTTTTACATATTGCACTTATGGTTTGAATAAGCTCAGTTTTAATCTAATAAGCTCTATAAGCTCTTAAATACTACTTAAGCTAGCTTATACTCAGTTAAGCCTTCAAAAGCCTACTGAGTTTAGATTTTTAATCTCAAATATCTCTCCCCTAAATTACCTCAGCTTATTGGATGATAAGCCAAACCTGAATGGGCTTATGGACCTTACCAGCTTATCTATGATAAGCTGGAGCTTGTTGACTTAAGCTCAATTGAGCATTTAAGTCCCTGTTTATCTGGGACAAAGGTATTCTTTCATTTACCATTTGTAGCTTAATTTTCCGCTTTAACTTATTATAGTGCTTATTTATTGCTTAATTTTGCTTAATCTCTGCTAGTTTATGCTTAAATGCTCTTAATATGCTTAGTTCATGATTCGCTTTCACAATTTGTAGCTTGCCTTAATATGTTTTAGCTTTAAAGTTAAATTTCAAAGTTTTAAGGAGTGTTTGGGTCAAGGCTGCAAAATGGGTCAAATCTGTTTTAGGTTTTTAAACAAGCTTTGATAAGCTCAATAAAGGTCTAAAAACTAGTTTACATAATTTTAAAAAAGGTTTGGTTAAGCTTTAGAGTTGTTTGATTAAAGACTTAAGTTTGCTAGTTTTAATCTCCTACAAAACTGTTTTAATCTTAGATCCATAAAAGTGCACTTAGGGTATAGTACTTTTGTGATCAAAAGGAGTTCAAGTCCAATCATTATGCATCTGTTTTGAAGTCACATAGTCTTTTTAAGAGAATTAGTCAAAAACAGTTTAGTAAGGTGGTTTAGTTTAAACATGATAGCTTTTTGGTGTAGGCTTTTTAGTCATTAATCAAGCTTTTAATAGTTTAATCTTTGTTAAATTTAGCTTTTAGTTGTCTAAAGTAAATATGTTTTATGTTTTTAGATTGTTAACTTGTTTTAAGCATCTTAAAATCTAGTCTCAAAGTAGTCATTTTAAACTCAGAAAAACCAAAAACATAGGATTTAGTGTTAACTGCCTTTTTAAATTAGCTTTTTCTTGCCTTAAATCTCAGCTTATTTGTTTAAGTTTATCTTATCTGAGTTCTTTGAAATAGTGTCTTAATCTGTTTTGCATTTGTAGCTTATTAGTCCTAGCTTAAGTAGCTTATAACCTAGCCTAAAATCTGCTTCTTAGCCCTTTTTTTATTTTTTTTATCTTAACTGCTTATTTGGTTTTTAGTGTTTCTACTTATGAGATTTGCTTATTTCAAGTTTAGATTTGCTAATTAGTCTAGTTTTAAGGTCTGCTTTAGCTTTTTAGCTTTTTGCATTGTTCATTTGTCCCTTTAGTTTAATATGGTTTAAGACTTAAAAGCTATTAAGTTTTTTAAGCAAAAACTAAGTTTTGCTTTGGCTTTTTCTTAGCTTATTTTTAAGATTTAATAAAAGTGTTTTTATAAAAGTTGCTCAGTTTAGCTTATTCTAGCTCTTTAAAAAAAATCAAAAAAAAAAGTCCAAAAAGGATAGGTCTAGGACTCGAACCTGCGACCTCTCCTTCACACACATACTTACCGGCGCGCCCTTAGGACCTTTTCAACATATGTTTGTTTTATTTAATACTTAAGGTCATTTCTAGTCTAGCTTATACGAGCTTATTTGCTTATTAACTGCTTATCTCTTAAGCCAATTTTCTAGTTTTTATTTTTCTTAGATTCTACATAGTCTAAAGTATTTTTCATAATTTTTTAGATTTTTTATAAATTAGTTTACTATTTTTAATATTTTATTAAGATTAAAAGTGTTTTTAATTCATAATAAATAAAATAAAAGGCAAAGAAAATATCATTCTTTTTTTCTAAAATTATTTTTAGTCATTTAGGATTTTTAGAAATTAAATTTGAGTTCGTAGGGTTAAAATTTGATTTACTTGCTTAAATGTCGTGTTTTTAAATTCCTGTTATCGTTTTTCGTGCTTAGTCTTTAAATGCTTTAATTGTTTACTTGTCTTTATATGTTTTGCATTTTTATTAGTAGAAATAGAATCCAAAATCAAATCTTTTATGATATTCAAGCTCGATTCCTGACATACCCAGAAATTTCCATTCACCTCTCACCGAGGAGAACGATACTCGTGTTGACTTTCCTAAGAGTAATTTGTATGATACTTAGCTTACGTATACGTAAATGTATTTTATATAAATTATATATATTATACATTTGAGGGTTATTTGTTTGATAACGTGTTTAAAACGAACATCAAAATGGCGCCGCTGCCAGGGAAGTGTGTATCGAATATCGTGTTGAAGCTTGAAGATTAGTGTTTTGAAGACCCTTCCTCGTGAAGTGTTATCATATTTATTTTTATTTATATAAAAACTTAAAAAATACAAAAAATATTTATTTTTTCTGATTTATTAGAAAAAATCAAAAATACTATTTCCTAAGTATTTCATAAACCAAAAATTGTAAAAAACTCAAAAATAACAGTTGTTACATGTGAAAATCGGTTTACCTTTAGATTACAAACTTCAAGAGAGGTTTAAGGAGGGTTGATCCTACTAACTTTAACCCGAAAGGAGAAGGTTTTTAAAACGCTTCGCGCTTACCCGCTCCTTCCGCTTCTTTGTGCGTTTTCTAGTGAAGCTACCTTACACTTGTTCGGATTATCGGTTCAAAATATTTTTCTTTCTCTTATTTAGTTTTTTGTGTATTGCTAACTTGCTCTTCTTCAAAATTTCAATTCGGTGAACTTCTACGAATCCTACTTCTACGAATCGATACGTCAGATCAATAGAAGTTCAAACAAAGAGCGATCCGTTCGCTCTTGAAGAGTTCCCGTATGTTACGTTGGCCGATCAACGTTACTATGGCGGAATTACTCCGTAGCATCCCACCGAGGGTTTATGCGAGGCATCGTAGTAACCACCCATTCCCGCTGAGCATTTCGAGCTCAAGGCATAGTTCTAATCAATATGGTAACTTCAAACAATTCTTCGGTTTTGAGAAAGTAGATCCTTGCTAATATTCGATATTTTAACAAGATTACTTCTCGTTGAAGTACTAAAAGGATGTACCCGTGGGACATCGGATTTAAACTTATGCTTTTTCCATTTTCTATCAATGGTCCAACCCGGATTTGGCTCGACAAAGAACCTTCTCGTTCTATTCTCACTTGGGACGTTCTTGTTTCCAAGTTTATTAACCATTTCTTTCCTCCCTCAAAAACTACAAATCCCGGCATGAAATTTCAAATTTTCTAACCAAAGTTTGAAGGAAATGTTTATTGAGCATGGGATCGTTTCAAGGTTTCTCATTTAGAGCATGCCCAATCACGGTTTTACGAATCGCATCAATCGATACTTCTTACAATAGTTTAAACCCTCGATCAAGATTCTTTTAATTCTGCCGCGAGTGGCATTCTTTTGAAAGAAGTGCACAAGATGTGTTTGATAAATTATTGAAAAACACAAATCAAAAGTTCATAATTCAAGAAACAAAATGATTGTTTCTTAAGTGAAAGCAAGCCCCCCCCCCCCCCCCACCCCCCCCCCCCCCCCCCCCCCCCCCCCCCCCTTAATGTTGATTTTCAGAGATTAGCCAGTGCCATAGCTGTGCCGTGACTAGTGCCATGTCCACGATGTTTAAACAACATAAGTACCCCAGCTCCAGCTTTCGTAAAAGCTATTGAGGAATCTTGTGTTACTTGTGGTGGTGCTTTTTCTTACCCGACAGTGTCCTCACCCTCCCCCACCCCCCCCCCCATGCCATCGTTGGCAACACTTTTTTTGGGTTATCAAGGACATATTCAAGAATAGTTTCAGCAGCGTTGTGAACTACAATCAGGGAAATACACGGTTATCGACCCAGAGTATAGTCTAATCAGTTTCGGCCACCCGTTTTGTCAACCGAATATGAAAATCAAGGGGTTTAACCAGAATAAGAGGAAATAACTTCAATCTTGGAAATACGTCATTATCAAGCTCCGATTCAACTCAAGTTTCTACTTCGAGTAAATTGGAGAATTTAAGATAACAAAATGAGGCTAGTATGAATGTCATTGAGAAATCATATCAGTAATTAAAATCAGAATTATGAAATGAAATGTTGTCTACAATGCAAATTAATATAATTCATTCAAGAATGAAATGAGGAATGATATGTTACAAGCTACATTTGTTAAATTCAAACAATGAACTTAGAATATGATGGCTAGTTTTTTCCAAATGAACACCGCTTCTTCTCGGGTACAGGGTTCACTTTCCAGCAACACCGTCGCGAACCAAGGGTGACTTGAAAAGCAATCACCACGAAGTGGAATTTCATTTGATGGACATCGATGCCACCTCCTCTTTATCCGCTTACAAGGTAGTGGAACGAGAACCCAGAGGGTGACAATGGTTTAGGTGCAAACGAGTACCGAAAAACATCACACCTCCGATAGTCCAAATTCAAGCTTTAATTGATGAGCCCGTTGTTTGTCCATAAGCCTAAACCCCTTATCTTTCCTTCACGAGCAACAAAAAAAGCTCCGTGAATAAAGATGATTTTCTAGCTTCAAAATTTGTTGAAATCTTTTGGGGAATTACATTACGAGCTTAGTTTTGCGGATGCTCTTCTTCATATGCCAAAATTTGCTTCAATGTTTAAAAGTCTCCTAAATAACAAAGAAAAATTATTTGACTTAGTCAAAACACAGGTAAAAATGGACGACCCCAAATTACTATGGAAGAGTATATCAGCCTTGAGGAGGAAAATGCTCGTAGTCATGGTAAGGTGTATAACTGAGAAACTGCTACGTATGGTAGAATCTGGTATGACGATGACGTTCACGACCTCAGATCTGTTGAAACCGAATTCCCAGCTATAGTCTTTAATGACACGTTAACGTCTGAAGTAGCACTCTCTTGTGAACCCACTGTAGGTCCTCTTAACGACACTAAAATCAACTTTAGAATATCTTTTGACGAATCCGATGATGAAAATTACTTTATGACAAAAATTCATTTTCTTATAAAATAATTTATGTCGATGATTTGAAAACTGATTCGGAGAATGATAATCATAAAGTTAATATGCCTTCGTTTCCATCACCCGAGCCTACGGTCAGTTATTTTAATGATTTAGACTACCTTAAAGATTTTGAGAATGAATTTCCAGCCATTGTCTACAATGATGCTCTAACGTCTAAATTAAATTTATTAACTGAACCTTCTATAAATCCTCAACATATCGATGATTTTAATTTAAAAGATGAAGCGTCATTGTCCGAATGTGATGGAGAGGAACAAAACATTTTATACTTTAATGATTTATTTCCTTTCAACGTAATCTATCCCAATGATTTAAAATTAGATGAGGACAATGATGATACAAAATCGATATAGAACAGCCCTCGAGGGATATATTTGTCATACCATTACCTGATGAGATAAATACCAATTTTGGTGCCTATGCACAATGGTTAAATAAGCTTTTGAAAACAAGTCATGATACATCAAGTAAATTTTTCAAAGCTGAAATTTTTATCAAGGAATTAAATGTTAATATCATGATTTGGAATTATATTCACGAAGGGAAGACATTAATTTTTTATAATTAAAAATCTGTATGTGCCGTTTGGCATTCCCTTTGACCCCAAGCGGTTTTATAAGGATGGTGTTTAAACGAGGAAGTTGCAAAGGCGAAGGTACATTTTCTTTACTTTGTTAAATTATAGGAAGAATTGGTCTCCAAGAAGAAATACGATGTATTAAGTAAATACCAATATGCCGTATCCACTATTTTAACTAGAGTTAGTCAACAAATTTGCACAATATGATGTTGGACAAAAACCAATACGGTGTATCGTGCTTGGGTATAAAAACCCAATTGATACGCCGGATAAAGTTTTACACACACTTTTCACACTCATAATTTTTAACCGTGATCAAAACTTGGAGTCCGATTGATTGTAGCTACATTTCGTCTCTTTTAATTCGTTATAACATGGTAATGTGCTCAAAATCACTCTCTACTCTTTTTCCTTTTCTCGTTTCATTATAATTGATTAGGGTTAGGATTTAGGGGTAAGTTTGAGGGTTTTGCGATTTGCCGTAGTGCCGTATTAGACATATCCCCATTTCTTGTTAATTGGTAGTACGACTTTAGCGAATTAAGTTAATGGGTCAAATGGGTAGAATGGGAAACCCATTTTCGTTTTGATTGCAGCATCGATACGGTGTATCCAATATAATGGATACGGCGTTTCGTAGATTTTTTACCCAAATCTTAAAACCTATGCGACGTATCCATTTACTTGGATACGGCGTATTGACATGTTGAAAACTTTACCCTTTAAATGCTTTATACGGCGTTTTGATCCTACTACACGCCGTATCCTACTCCCCGTATTAGACTAATACTCTGTATCCTCTGTACGCCGTATTGAGTTTCCTCTATACGGCATATCGACCCTAAACCTCCCAAAGTCCCAATACTCCGTATTGGATAACTTATGTATACGGTTTACCCATTTCTGACCTATACGGCGTATCCATTTCCCAATATGCCGTATTTCTCCCTAGATCAGACTAATAAATTTTTCTATGAATTGATTCTTTTTAAAATTGCAGATATGGCTCTTCCACTAGAGATCAGAGGCATCAGTACCTTAGGTTTGAGGGATTAGAGTACCCTGATGCACATATTGGAGATTTTTAAGGAGAGATTGGGGAAGATATACAGTAGAGGGGTACATCGGGTGCATATTTTCGATTTTGGGGGATTGACGGCTAAGATGGCCAAGGGATTAAGTGGTAGAATGCTTATGGAGCACATGGATGCTCAGGGACAGAGTGTGTTTACTAGTCGAGATTGGAAGTGGCTATTTGAGGTTTGAGGCCCGTTAGTACATGAGCTTATTATGGAGTTCTTTAGTACATTTTGATTTAGAGAGGCAGCACTTGATCTTGACACAGTTGGGGCGCTATAGTTCCAGTTGGGTGAGGCTCGGCGCCGTATAAGTTGGAGAGAGTTTATTCTAGAGATGGGTCAACATACGACGAAAGAGATAGAGTCCGCTGGATTTGGTGCATACTGGGCAGGGAGTGCATGGCAGATCCCCGACAAGGGGGATCTGAGTGCTTACTAGAGAGGGATCTCATCCGAGTGGGATTTCCTTGGCACGACCACGTCTTACACAGCGATTAAAGATCTGATGCTTAGGTTGTGTCATAGATTGATTGCATGTAGTATTGCTGGGAGGAGTCAGGCACCTAAGAAGGTAACCGTGACTGACTTGTTTTATCTCAGGGGCATGGATGTTGAATCAGTCAACATCCCTTATCTTATGGCTTGGTATTTAAGGAGATTTTCCTCGAGGAGGAAGCGCGGGGCATTGATATCTGGGGGACAGTTTGTTGCTCGTCTATATGAGCATTTTGGGTTGCTTACTGAGGAGAGACTCCAGGGATTAACGGTGATAGTTCGATACCTCCAAGTGATTGATATGGCTGAGCTGGTACGGCTACAGATTTGAGAGGAGCTTGTCAATACATGGGCTTGGGTAGCCCCGGGACCAGAGAGGCAGCCTGATGCTGTAGCTGATGACATCAAATAACATCACTTTTATAGCATCATTTATCCCATGTAAATTACCCATTTTGTATGATTATTGCAAGAATTGTTACTTAATTGTTTATATTTGAGAATTGCAGTAATTATGGAGTACTTGGTGAAGATTAGCTAAAAGGCGCGCATTCTGGAGCTTAAACAAAGAAATATGAAGAAATTGACTCTGACATCCTATACGTCGTATCCATCAAGGAAGATACGGCGTATCTGTGCCTGCACTTCACAAGAAACTACGAAGATACAAAATCCATTATGCCGTATCCAAGAGACATCCATACGCCGTATTCAAGATAAAGAAATAAAATATTCTGGAAGATATCGAGCGTAGTCCCTACTCCAATAAATCCCCGATACGCCTTATCCAACTCTCTCGATAAGCCGTATCGACCAAATTCCAGATAGTATAAATAGAAAACCTAAAAATGGGTTTTCACTATGCTTGATCATATTTTTGATACCTTAACCACAAAAGTTGATTTTTAGAAGACAAGAAGAGCAGAAGAGGTCAAGCAAAGCTATTAATTCTATAGGAAACGCCTTGTAATCTCCAATACTCTAGTAATCATTCGATTTTTGGTATCATTCGTTTAACTTGGTTAGTTTACCTTGGTTGAATTATTACTTTTGTATTGATCACAATGATTAAGGGCTAATACCCTTGCGTATTAGCCATGGTTATTGAAAGGTTAAATTTATTTGGTATTTTTGGCTTTTTTTTTTTTTTATTATATAATCCGACTGATTAATTTTTCGTTGATTGCTCTTATATTATGTTTATTAATTTATACTTGTTTACGTGCTTTTGTATGTGACCTATCATTCAACTGGATCTAGTGATACCGACCAAGTTAGCTAGATGCCAGGATGGCTCTCCATATAGTGATTTATATATCTAGATCAATAGGATCATAAATAATTCCCTATCTTTACCTTTAGATTAGTGAGCTTAGCTGGACCAGCATGTGAACCTGGGATCAACGAGTACGTTCTTAGTCAATTGGTAAATACTTGGACAATGGACTACTAGTATATAAACTGCCATTAAGCAGTAAGTAGGTAAAGTCTCTATGAGCTAGGGTTTTAATAAGAACACCATTATTAATCTCCTAAGATAGTTTATACAGGAAATAGGATGCTTTATGCGGATGTGTTTAATTGTGATAGAATTCTACGTGTCTAGGTTTTAGGAAGAAGTACCGCCTGAATCTTGGAATGATATGCCGCCTCGAGATAAGCACTCATTGCACTAAATAAACAAACCAACGTTTTAATTGGATTAGTCATGGTTAATTCATTTTTTTATTTTGGCTAGACTGCTCTTCTATCTTTTGTCTGTCTGCTTGCTTGTGCTATTGTATCTTAAATTGATCTAAGTTACCACAAAATCCGTGTTAGTCTCTCAGACTTAAAACCCCCTTATCCGTTAGAATTAGGATTAACATAGGTTTAGCATAGGATTAACATAGAATAGAATTAACAAAGGTGAAATTAACTTAGTTTAGTTAACCAAAATATTGATAAAATAAAAGATTAGTTCTCGCTCTTAGTGACCGACACCCTACTTCCCACGAAATTCCATCTGATTGGGTACAATGCCCATTAAAGTGTTGTTTTTGGTAAAGTTGACAAAATATAAATTTAAAACTTGAAAACATAAATAACACCTACACGACGACACATCAACCCATTTTTGGAGTTTTCCATCCTAAATTTCTTTAGGTTCTCTCTAGATAAGCACTTTGACTAAGAGCAATCAACCGCTAAGATCTATCTTGTATGATCTTGATTCTAAGGACGTATGCTGCTTCTCCTAAATCTTTCATAGAAAAACACTTACAAAGCCAAGATTTAACCTCTTGCAGCATTGTAACGTTATTTCCCATAAGTAATATGTCATCGACATACAAGATTAGGAATGCAACACTACTCCCACTAGCTTTCAGATATAGACACGGCTCACAGGATTTTGAGTAAAACCAATCTTCTTGATTTCTACATCAAACCTTTTATTCTAACTTCTAGATGCTTGCATCAATCCATAAATGGAACGTGGAAGTTTGCAAACTTTGTTGGGATGTTTTGGATCCACAAACCCCTTAGGTTGCATCATGTATACGTCCTTGCTTAGGTGACCATTTAAAAAGGCGGTTTTGACATCCATCTGCCAAATCTCATAGTCATAGAACACTGCTATGGCTAAAAGAATCCTTATAGCTCTAATGTCTGCAACAGGAGAGAAGGTTTCCCCATCGTAGGTATGGGTATAACCTTTTGCTACCAGACAAACTTTAAAGGTGTTTACATTGCCATCCATATCAGTTTTTTTCTTGAAAATCCATTTACTCCTAACAGTTCGACCATTAGGAGGAAGCTCAACAAAAATCCAGACTTGATTATCTTTCATGGATTGCATTTTCGTATTCATAACTTCAAGCCATTTGTCAGACTCAGGATATGATAATGCAGCTTTATAATTAGGAGGTTCATTAAGATCCCCCAATACATATTCCTCAACATCAACATAGAAACCATATCTATCTGGTGCTTGAGGTATCCTTGCGGATCTACGAATAGGAACTTTAACATTTTGGTGGTCGACTACAATAGGTGCGACCTCATTATGTTCTTCGCTAGTATTTTCAGAAGGTTTTGTATCTTCTTTTTGAATTAATTCAAGTCCTTCGTCACTCTGACTTCATTCGAGAGGTCCATGACTCCCACTCGCTTCTTGTACCATGAGATTATTCTCAAAGAACTTAGGATTCCAAGCAATAATAATCTTCTTCTTGAGTGGATAATAAAAGTAGTAACCCATCGTTCCCTTTGGGTATCCTACAAAGATACACTTAATGGATCTAGGGTCAAGCTTGTTAGGTGTATCTCATTTCACGAGTGCCTCACAATCCTAAATCCTTAAGTAAGACAACTTGGGAGCTTTCGCATGCTATATTTCATAAGGCGTCCTTTCCACCTTCTTAGTTGGAACCATGTTGAGAATGCAAACAACAGACTCAAGAGCATATCCCCAAAAGGAATTTGGCAGAGTTCTTAGATTCATCATGGATCAAACCATATCAAGTAATGTTTGATTTCTCCTCTCAGACATCCCGTTATGTTCTGGTGTATAAGGTGGAGTAAGCTAAGATACAATACCACAACTTTTCATGTAATTAACAAACTCATGACTCAGGTATTCGCCTCCGCGATCTGATCGAATAGCGTTAATCTTTTTACCGAGTTGATTTTCTACTTCATTCTGAAAAACCTTAAATGTTTCAAATACCTCATGTTTATGTTTCATCGTGTAAACATAACCATAACGGCTGAAATCATTTATGAATGTAATGAAGTAACTAGCACCCTCTCTTGACACAGTCCAAAAAGGGCCACATACATCAGTGTGTATAAGTCCTAATAGGTCCTTTGCTCTTTCTACTTGATGTGGAAAAGACTTACGCGCTATCTTCCCAAATATACAAGACTTGCATTTCTCAAGTGATTCATCATGAGTGAGTTGTAAGACCCCATCACGCTGAAGCTTGTCCATGCGTTTCTTGTTTATATGACCAAGACGACAATACCATAGATAAGAAGAGTCCAATGAATACTTGACTCTTTTATTGCTAACATTAAACATAGAACTAACAATTGGATAAAGATTATGCATATCTATTTCATAAATCCCATCCCGTAGAATTGCATTAAAATAAAATACATTATCTTTCGAAACAGAAATACCATAATTCGTAAATGTATGAATATAACCGTTATTAACCAAACAGGAAATTGAAACAACACCCCTAGTAATTGAAGGTGCAAAACAACATTTGTCTAATACAATTATTAAACCACTAGGAAGAATTAAATCAAAACTTCCAATAGCTTCAACGGCTACACGCATTCCATTTCCTATGTACAGACTTAAAGCTCCATGTTTCAACTTCTGGCTTTCTCTAAGACCCTGCAAGTTATTACAGATATGAGTACCACAACCTGTATCATATACCCAAGTCTTATTAGGAAAAGCATAGAGTTCTATAGTAAAGATACCTGAAGTACTAGCAATGCTAACACTCTTTCTTTTCTTTAACTCAGCTTGGTAAGACGGACAATTCCTCTTCTAATGACCCACCACCTTGCAGTGGTGGCAGACAGAGTCCTTTGTCGGATGTTCTCTATTAGGTGGCGGTAGGATCTTGGGATTGGGAGCATAAACAAGCTAATCCTTTCTCTTGTCCGTACCTTTTTCCGCTTGCGGTTTTTTCCTATCCTTATGGATCTTACCCTACCGTATAGCTAATATAGCAGGAGTTATAACCTTTTTGGAATACCTTTCTCATGGAGTTTTAGCATAGCATGCAATTCAGCTATCGTCTTCCCCATGCTATGCAAATTATAGTTCTGAACGAACTGATGATAGTCCTTGTTAAGAGAATTCAAAATAACACTCACACCAAGTTCATTTGGCATTGCATAGCCTAGGCGTTCCAATGTGTCCAAGTAACTCTTCATCTTTAAAAGATAGGAGCTTACTGTCTGACCTTCCTCCTGTTTACAAGCGTGGAATGCTTTAACTATTTCAAACAGTTCCTATTTTGCCTACTGTTCAAACTTAGTTTTAAGTTCTTTTGGTATGTCATATGCATTTTATTTCTTCAAAGTTCTTTGTAAGTCTGGAGACATACTTGACAGCATAAGACATGCAACCTCTTGCTCAAGATTGACATACTCATAGTACTTGTCAATAGTGTCAGGGTCAGCAGTTTTAGGATCGAGGAGGGGTCCAGCAGGCTGTTTCACAAACTTTATCTTTTTGTCGTACCTGAGAACAATCCTAAGATTTCGATACCAGTTTGTGAAATTTGAACCAGTAAGTTTCTTCGCCAGGAGAAATGACCTGATAGTCGTATTGTTTGTGTTTTGGGCAGTATCAGCCATCTACAAAACAATCAAAAGTTCAGAAAATATTAGTATTTTCGATAATAATCTCTTATAAAATTAACTACCCATCTTTATATAATGAATAAACAATTAATTTTATCAAGAGTTTAAGATCCAACTTGACGTGCTATCATTAATATAGTTGATCTACTAAAAATGGTAAACTCAAAAGGTAATCAGTGTGTGATAATTACCGCCTTGAGCAACTCTTAGCCAGTATGGGGCACAAGGCAGTATAATCTATAATTATAATGTCAAGTAGCGTGTTTAACCCCATCTTATTCCTCGGGTCAAAGTTCTGAACAATAATACTCGATATAAATCGTCCAATACAAAATCAGTAATTTTACAGTCTCAGGTCTGACCATATGATTGTTGTATTATCTTGTTTGTAAATTTACCTAAAACTGTTTTAGAGTAAAAATACAACTCAAGTGATTTCATACTTGGATGACAAATGATTTAATTTTAAAAGTATAGTTTGATAAAATACAGTTACCAAAATTTTATGTATAAGGAAGCATGTATACAACCTTATGACACTAGTTATTTTTATAACCTTTCCATATTTGTTTTAAAAACTTTCTATAAATAGAAATCCCTACATTTTATAAATCACATGTCATTTATAAAATTAGGGTTGACTAGTTTACAATATTTTCAATCTTAAGGGATCTTACTATGGATAAGGTTAATTCCCCTCGAAAATTAATCAAACCCTAGTAACGATTTCGACTTACTTGAAATATTGTTTAAACTGTTTATGTAAAATTTGTTTATTTTTGCGTTGTTTCGTCGCGAGTTCCCTTGCAGAAACTACTAAACCCCTGCGTTATAGAACGTTTGCAAATTTTTTTTATAAATTTACGTATATCGTTCATGATTTAGAAAAGTGCATGTATCAAATATACATACAATAAGCATTTTAATCATGCACTTTTAGTTTTAATTTTAAAAATCAATTTTTGCATAATTATAAAACGCCTTTTATAAAACATGCAAACCATATTTACCAAATTTAATCATACTAAACAAGAATCAATTACGCAATTAAAGCATTTAATTCAACTAAATTCTTCCATACTTTAGCAATTAATCAATTAATTCACGTAATGATCTCATGCATACCGATAGACTACGCATGCATATAATATATATTAAGCTTCATAACCATGGTTTACATGCATGTAAGCTATGGTTGACAATTTATAACAAGATAAATAAGCAACAATATATATTAAATATAAAACACAAATAACCACATAATGAGCGAATTAGATATCATGTAAAATATGTCCATATTTTATTTTCTTATTTATGTGACATAATTAAGGCAAATATTATTTCTTTAAATAATTTCTTAAAATATTTCCACATAAAAGGCAAGAAAATAATTGCATATATGCGACATTTTTAACATATTTTTACGTTTTTTATGTAATTACTATGCTATATGAGATGGCTCGATGATGCCACTGTTGGAAATTGTAATATTAAACGAGTTACGCAGCGGATACAGATCACATATAGCACACATAATTAACATAAAACATAAACAAGGAAACATACCTTTAACAACCAAGCTAGTGACGAATCAAAGACACTTCAAGTACACACACGTGTGTAATAACGTGCAAACCAAACACTACTTCTAGTTACTAAAATAAATAACATCCACGTGTATCCACACTACACGTCAAACGATATCACCGAATGCTAGTTCTTCAACCAATGATAAAGTGAAACACCAATAATTGCAAAACACAAAAACCCTAACGTGGGGTGTTTGTTTTCGTTGACCAAGAGGAAAAGAGAGAAGAGAGGGATGAGAATAATGAGCTATAGGGTCCTTCTTATATAGTAGATGTATTTACGGTTTTTTTTAAATACATAACTTGGAGGAAAAGATAGCTCAAAAGCCCAATCCAATCCCCTTGGGATCTTTGGCCGGCCGAACCAAGGGTATACACCATTTGGTGTTGACTTTTTGACTTTTCTTTTATTAATGGATAGATACATTTAATTACCCATTAACTAAAAAGCCTTATTTGTTAATTATTCATAACGAACTAATTAACGACCGTTAGTGTTTCATCGTTGATTCATATATTAATATAAATAATAAATATACAATTATATTATTATAAACATCAATAGAATGATATCTAAGTGTAAACGTGTGTGACCCCGTAGGCTCACGTATTTCCAGTTGTATATATATCTGTATGACATGAGCACAAACCAACACTGATTTGCACACTTTTGGTTATGATTGTGACACTCCACTTACAACATTTTATAGTTGTACTATATCTATATCATGTTTTAAACGAGGATTTTCCACCCGGGTGATGTTTTATATGTGTAGAAATGGGCAAAAGTACAAGGAATCGTTGGCGATTTACGACGGTGGTGGGTGGGGTTGTTGTGGTGGAGGCAGTATTTGGTAGTGTTGGTGGTGGGAAGGCTTGATGGTGGCGAAGATGATTGGTGGTGGTGGTAGTGGCCAGTGGACCTGAAATGTAAAACTTAACTGATGATCGTTAAATATTTAACGAAAATACCCAAATTGGCCAAAATATAAGTTGGGTTCATTTTTATGCAAGAAAAAAAGTGTGATACCTTGATTGGAAATAACTCTTAAGTTGAGTACCTTTTTGTGTCATTTGCCATTTTTAAAACAATTATCAACCAAATTAAATAAGAAAAAGATGATTTTAGTATTCCTTAAAAGTAGCAATTCCTTTCTATGTCTAAAGTCTAGTAAAAAAAATGTGAGATAAAAGTGTTTTATGGGTTTCATCATAGCTAAGCTTCATGTGAGTAATGCCTAGGGATACAAGTGAAAAAGAAAAGAAAATCTTCATCTACAATATACCTTATCACATCATTTCAATTCTATTAAATCAGACTTTAAGATATCTCTTTCTCTAAAAGCAATGATCATGTCTTCTTACAGCTCTCTCTCATCATTAGTTGCTCCTAAAAAATCGATTCAACGTACGAAACCAGAAGTAAAAAGATTGCTAAAGAGAGTGAGGAAAAAGAGATTATATAGATTTCAAGAAGAAGAACAAGAAAAAAAATTTTAACAAGAAGTGGAAACAAGATATGGGTTCATTGAAGAATGAAGAAAGAGGTAAAAAGGAAACTCCTAGCTAGCTCAAAAGCTCAGCTCTTCTCTCCTCCTTGAAATCCTCTTTCTATCTCTCTCTAATCTGTATATCTTTCTTCTAAACTTGGATCGATCTCAAGGGGAATGAAAGCATATTGGTCCGATTGTTTGCTTAGATCAAACAAACCCTACTTATTTTGTTATTTATGTATCTATGTAATTGTTTGTTTGTTTTTGTTTTAAATATCTTGTTGACCAAGAATACAAATGGTACTGTTATTGTTGTGAAAGTTGAAACAAAGAATCAAGTGATGTGTATGAAGTTTCTATATTGATGTAAGATAGTAATTAAAGATTTTTTTCATCATTTTGAGACTATGTTTAGATGTGAAGACATATGCATGAATTGACATGTATTCATAATTGTTTTGATCTCCTTCTTTACAAACATGTTGTATATTTGCTGTATAAATTTCCTTGCCATTTAGAAAGATGGCTGATCTAGCAAGGTTTTGCATATCAAAATATATACACATATTGTATATATATGTATTGTATAAATTTCTTTACAAACATGTTGTATATGTATTGTTTAAATTCTTTACAAACATGTTGTATATGTATTATTCACCCATTTATTCTTTAAGATGACCATGTTCTTTATGGATCTCACCTCATTTCTATCATCTAATTAATTCTTGCCACATCAATGTCATTTTTCTGTTAAACTATTTATGCGGGTTATTGTGAATGCCCTTAGAGGGGAGGGAATCGTGGTGCCATCGGCTGGTGCCAAGCCATGGCGCCAAAATGGCCAACGGCGCACGACTCCATGGCTCGCGCCAAGGGTCTTCGCGCCGTGGCTAACAGCCCACGCCAAACTTAATTTTTTTTTTTTTTTAAATCTATCCGTTAGGGGGAGCGGATATTTAAAAAAATACCCCCAAAATCACAATTTTACCCCTTTAAAAATCCTATAAATACCCCCTTTTTATTTCATACTTCACACACACTTTCAATACATCTTCTACTTCACATTTCTCTACTTCTCTATATTTTTCACTAAAAAAAATGAATCCCAATCCCAACCCCAACCTACCAAATTGGATTTCCGGTATGCTTAACGACCCAACCAACCAAATTCCGGGGTCGTCTTCGAATCCGGGCTCCTCCACTCAACCGGCATTCAACCAAATGCCTTACTATCTCAATCCAAATTACCAACCTCAATTTACTAACCAAGAAGAATTGTTGATGTTTCAACAATTTAAAATGCAACAAATGCACCAACAACAACCACAACAATTACCAAACCAATTCACCACTTCCCAACCACATTCCGAGCAACAATCGCACCACTTTGAAGTCGAAGATACCGAAGATGAAGACCAATTTTACCCCTTTAAAAATCCTATAAATACCCCCTTTTTATTTCATACTTCACACACACTTTCAATACATCTTCTACTTCACATTTCTCTACTTCTCTATATTTTTCACTAAAAAAAATGAATCTCAATCCCAACCCCAACCTACCAAATTGGATTTCCGGTATGCTTAACGATCCAACCAACCAAATTCCGTCGTCTTCTAATCCGGCTCCTCACTCAACCGGCATTCAACAAATGCCTTACAATCTCAATCCAAATTACCACCTCAATTCACTAACCAATAAGAATTTTTGATGTTTCAACAATTTGTAAAAAGCAACAAATGCACCAACAACAACACAACAAGTACCAACCCAATTCACCACTTCCAACCACATCCGAGCAACAATCGCACACTTTGAAGTCGAAGAACCGAAAGAGAAGACCAATTTTACTCCTCCTCCCTTTAAAAATCCTATAAAGACCCCCCTTTTTATTTCATACTTCACTACACCCTTTCCAATACATCTTCTACTTCACATTTCTCTCTTTCTCTATATTTTTTCCACTAAAAAAAATGAATCCCAACCCTACCCCAAGCCTACCAAAATTTGGATTTTCGGTATGCTAACGACCAACCAACCAAATTCCGGGTCGGCTTCGATCCGGCTCCTCCACTCAACCGCATTCAACCAAAGTGCCTTACTAACTCAATCCAAATTAACCAACCTCATTTTACTAACCAAGAGAATTGTTTGATGTATCAACAATTTTTAAAAGCAACAAATGCACCAACAACAACCACAACAATTACCAAACCAATTCACCACTTCCCAACCACATTCCGAGCAACAATCGCACCACTTTGAAGTCGAAGATACCGAAGATGAAGACCAATTTTACCCCTTTAAAAATCCTATAAATACCCCCTTTTTATTTCTAACTTCACACACACTTTACAATACATCTTCTACTTTACATATTTCTCTACTTCTCTATATTTTACCACTAAAAAAAATGAATCACAATCCCAACCCAACCTACCAAATAGGGATATACGGTAGCTAACGACCCAACCAACCAAATTTCGGGGTCGTCTTCGAATCCGGGCTCCTCCACTCAACCGGCATTCAACCAAATGCCTTACTATCTCAATCCAAATTACCAACCTCAATTTACTAACCAAGAAGAATTGTTGATGTTTCAACAATTTAAAATGCAACAAATGCACCAACAACAACCACAACAATTACCAAACCAATTCACCACTTCCCAACCACATTCCGAGCAACAATCGCACCACTTTGAAGTCGAAGATACCGAAGATGAAGACGAGCCGGTTCCGACCCCGACGTCGAAGCCTAGCCGCGGCGTCCGTTTGAAGTCGAAGGCAAAAAAAACAAAGAAAAAGAACCGCCACTTGAGAAACAAAAAAGAATTCGTAATGCGTGGACTCAAGATGAGGAGTTGCTTTTGGCGGAATGTTTCATTCAAGTTTCCGAGGATCCAAAAACCGGGTGTGATCAAAAGCGAGATACTTTTTGGTACAAAATCCAAAATGTGTACAATACGGAAGCGAAGAAAAAAGGCTTCACGGAGCGTACCAAGAACATGTTGACGGGTAAGTGGACTCCAATGAATACCTCGGTTCTCAAGTTTAATCAATTGGTGCAAGAAACCGCGGTTCATAGTGGGGAGAATGATGATGATCATATGTCGAGGGTGCACACGTTGTATGATGCAACCGTGGGGGGTGAGTTTAAGCACCGGAGTGCTTGGCTTTTTTTGAAAGGCAAACACAAGTGGACAAACCCCGATTCGACTTTGCAAAGAAGAAATCGTCTTTTGGGCACCGACGAGGAACCGGAGCATTTTGGAGATGATGATTTGCCTCGACCACCCGGTTTGCAACGACTTGCTAAAAGTCAACGTACGAGTTCTAACTCGACCGCTAGCTCCGGTTCAAACCCGGCCGCGTATCAAGAATTCATGGCGGAACAATACGAGTTAGACCGCAAAGCCAAAATGACCGTTCTCGAGAGAGAGAGTGAAGACCGAAGGCGGTTGATCCAATCTCAAAGGATTGCGGAGGACATGCGTGTGCTACAAATCGACACACGCGGGATGGATGCGGCCGACGCCGCTATCATCAACGCCCAAAAGGCAAGAATCCGAGCGGCATATCCACCACCTCCAAACTAGTCGGCGCCGCCAAATTTATGATTTTTAATTCTATGCATTTTCATTTTATGTCTTTTAATTTTATGTCTTTTAATTTATGTTTTTTTTATGTATTGTGTTTTTTAATGTAATGTTTTTAATTTCAATGAATTTTATTTTTAGTTTTATAAATAAGTGTATTTTAAATAAATATTCAAAAAAAATGCTATGGCACCAGAATTCTGGTGCCAAACCACTCCCACTGAATTCTGGTGCCATGGCATTTCTGGTGCCAAACTCCATTTTGCTGACGTGGCACCACTTTTGGAGTTTGGCACCAAAAGTTTGGCACCACGACTCCCTGTGCTCTAACATCCAAGCGATGGTGCCAAACTGTGTACGATTGCGTGTTTTGTTTGTTGCTTTGGATGCAAAAAAATTAACATGATTTTGATTCAAAAGCTTATTGAAGTTTTGATCTTATATCTAAGTTTATGTTTTTAGACTATCGTTCATGGTGTTATTGCTGGTATTATGTGCACTTCGAAGACATAAGTTTTTACTACGCAAATTGGCTGCATTATGGAAACCATAACTTCTTGGAATTGTCGATCGAACAAAATCACGTACAAATCAAGCACTCTACTTCTCTGTTGGCGATTGATACCACTTGGTAGGTCACATGAATCTTGAATCAATCATATCAACATGTTAGAATGAGAGAATGAGAGAAAGTGAAGGGAAAATTTCAAATATTATTTAGGAGGGAAAATGAGAGTTGGTTACAAGAGCATCACCCTCTATTGAAGATTAGAGGGCTATTTATAGGCAATGGGAGGGAGGCTTCCCTTCCTTATTTTCTAACTTGACAATACTAGTCCCTTGACTTTGGTTATTATGCTATTTCTTACTTAAAGCATAATAAACCTTATTACAAGCTATATTAAACTAAACAAAATAAAGTCTAATAACAAAATATAATAAAACTACATAATCGACACTTTTCCATAAACCTAATCGACACTTTTCCATTGAAGACAATTGCTGCAAAGTTGTCATTTCCAAAGCGAACGGTTCCCATGAACTTTTCAACGAAGTTTCTCAATAGGGAATGATCACCCGTCATATGATTTGAACAACCACTATCAACAACCCATAGAACGATATGGACTACCTGCAACACAAGAAAAGTCAACACATGGACAACTGGCAATTTGACTATCCATCTCTTAACTGAAACCAGTGGTTTCGTATTCGAAGGATTAGTATGAGCATGTGTCTTTGTGTTAACAGGTGTCCACGTAACATTTGGTTGTGATTCTAACCATTTTTGCCATAAACTACTTGTCCGAATCTTGTTTAGCATGAATGGGCTTAATGGTTTATCACGCATGTTTCTTTTCTTTTTCTTAAACTCACTAGAAACCTTATCTCTAGCTTTTGATGCACTTGCTTCATCAATCTTAGATTTGGAAGCTACAGGAGTAGTATCTAAAGTCTTAGATGTGTAGCTTCTCACGAAAACCTAGTTTAGGAGCTACAAAAGTAGTTTTAGAAGATTTTGGTATCCAAGAAATAACAGAGAAGGTTCTACGAGCATTCGACGCGCAATTCAATTTATGTTAGCAAACACATTTATCATGACAAGGGAAGAAGCCATTTTGCATACAAGAACGCATAACAAAAGTTTTCGCTTTCGAAGCGTTTGCAACAGCAACATCAATTACATTCTCCTTGTTTGACACAACTTTAGCAAATGTATTATCTGTTTGCTTATTTTTCCTAACATAAACTGCTTCTTTCTTTGCTTCATTCTTAGAGACATCTAAGACACTGGTCTTGACATGTGAATCTCTACTCTTTGGTCTTTTAACACTGGATGTAGCATTCATTCCTGTAGAAGTTAAACAACATTCTTAGACTTGTTTGTTTGTGATTCTTGTTGTGTGATAACCTGTACATTCCAGGGCTAATGACATTTGTGTTTTGATGTGTCCCTGTTTGTTTGGTATGTGAAGTCTGTAAAGTGACTGGTTTTGACTCAACATGGTTCTCTTTTGTTTTTTTAAAACAACCGTCTGCTTTTGAAAAGCATTTTTATTTAAAGGTGTGACACAAAGAAAAGATTGAGAACCATGTGTCTTGTCAAACTTAGTATTCACAGACTTACCTCATTTTTCACATTTGTCATTTATAACTTTCAACTAGTTATGGTAACTAAAAGATTTGATTCTCAGCTACGCATAACTATATGCATATGTTTTCTCAAAGAATAAGCAATTAAACTCATCCATTTCCTTTTGATTTGAGACAGTGTCTTTTTTATTGAATCAAAAAGTTTTATATGCCATTTTGGCCATTATCTCGTTCGTTTATAAAGATTTTACTTTAAAATCCAAAGAACGTTTCTTCCTCAAGTTTCTGTATTCTAGGAACTCTAAGAGGAAATCAAGAGTTTTGAATTTTATTCTTTGAGAATCCCATTTTTGTTTTTCTTTTTCATGTTGCAATTTTAACTCAAAATCAACACTTTGTTTTTCACATCTTTGAACAGCTTTCTCAAGAATTTTTATTCTGATTCAAACCCTCTTGCATCTCTCAAGATTTCTTTTGACTTGTTCAGTTCATATGTAAGGACTCATTAAACATTCATGATTTAACAACACACGTAGCTAATTATCATGTTTGAGTGATGCTTCAAAAGTTGTCTTTAACAATCTTTTGCTTTCCAATCTCATCAAGATAAACATCGTTTTGCTCAAACGATCTTCATTTCTTTTATATTTCTTTGAAATAGATTCTGAAAGCCATCAAAGTAATCCAGTAATTCATTAAGAAGTGGTTTAACCTAATCTCGACAAAAATTATTAAGAGCTATCTCTTCCTGTGATGTATAAAACATACTTGCCCTTTTACTGTTCTGTTTTATCAACAGAAACAATTTTTCAAACCCACTTTATATTTAATACCCATTGATCAAAGTGTAAATCACTTGGCCTTGTTTTTGTTTCCAGAATCTTAACAAAGGAGTATAGAAGACTGAAGAACATGTTTGTTCAACAAATGATTCTATTTGAGGAACAAAGTCATTAATAAGGCATTTAACGCGCGTTGTAATCAATTGTCCAACAATTTTGTTTGTTTGCAACAACAATTGGATCATTCATTTTTGCATTCATTTTCTGTTGACTTTTGAAAGCCTCCTCTAGAGTTTCCTCAGAATCTCTAACATTCAAAGGAATTTCTATATTACCCATCCTTGATGCAACATAAACTTTGGACATTCTGAAATTGCTTGTCATGAGTGTCTCAGGGATTCGGCTCCCAACGATGTTTTGATTGATGATTTATAAACAGACAATGGTTTTGGACCGAGCATAAACATTTCTTGTAACGAATTACCAATTTTCAAAAACATATCAACATTCTTTTTTAGTTTTTCCTCAAGATCAAGAATAGTATCATGATACTAATCCTCGTTTTCACTCATTTTTCTTTTTAAAATTAAATGTGATTGTTGTAATTCCTTATTTTTTGTTTGAAATGATTGCACCTCTTGACTTCAATATCTCGTTGTTTTTCGAGAGCTTAGACTAATATCTCGATCACGATACAATTGATGAGTCAGCTTGTTTATGAACACGGTTTTTCCCTTATCAGCCTCAGAAATTCTTTTAGATCATTGGTTATCCTTTGTTATGTTTCAAAACCGTTTCCTTTCCTTATACATTCAATTTGACTGGTGGAAGTCTAATTTGTTTGTTGGACATTTGTGCAAATCTTTGTTGTTTTGCAGCTTCTCTCTAGCATTCCTAGCAGTGCTTTCTAATGCACACGATCATGAGGTATCTTTTTCAACACCGCCACTATTAACATTTCCTTTGACAGAATCAAATTGAATATCGCTATTAATTTGATCATCATCAATGGTACTGTTAATAATTTTAGTATGAGTTGGATACATTTGTTCAGCATTCTCATTGATGGATGAAGATTGTACCTCACTTACGAATGCAGACTCATAGCTTGGCTCATCATCAGAATTTTGATCAGCTGGTTGAATTCTGGCCATTAAGCATATGTTTGCACTAAGTTCTTCAATTTCTTCCATCCTTGAAGCATCAGCAAAGAGAAAATCATTCTGCTCATCGGAAAGAATTACACCGGCTTCATCCTGTTTTGCCAACAACATTTGCTCCATGAAATACTTCGAATCACGAACCCTTGGCTTGGGACAATTCCTAGCATAATGTCCTTTTCCACCGCAGTTATAGCATTGACCCGTTGAAGTATTGCCTGGAGTCGGAGTTCGAACAATCCTTTGAACATTTGCAGTCTCATTTGTAGCATTCATTCCCTCAACAACTTCTTCTTGAACATAAGCTCGTCTATTATTTCTTCCAACATTACCAGAATTTCTGCTTTGAATATTCACCCTGTCACCTTGAACGACTGCTTGATTTCTGGTATTAGACGAAGCACGAAGACGATTGTTTGTTGGATTAGAGAAATTTTGAGTAATGGCTTTGGCAAGTAACAACATAGCAGATGCTAGGGGATCTTCAGAATGGTTGTGAACATCATCCTGCTCATACTCTTCATCATAATCAACTACAGATGAAGGATGTGTCACATAATAAGAAGAGGTGTTTCTGGAAGATGAACCCGTGTGTGCTACTAGAGCCAAAGGATCATGAGACTTTTCTAACTTCTTTGCCCTTGAAGCATTAACCAATTTCTCAAATTGCGAAAGATAATCAAAAAGATCATCGAACGAATCAACTGTCAATTGCTTAGCCAAACGAACTTGAGTCACATATTTCAACCATTCCGGTTGCAAACTATTCAGAAACTTTGTGTTAACTGAAACAGTTGGAAACTTCATGTTGTTTCGTTCCAAATCATTCATTAACTGAGCAAAACGATTGTAGACTGAAACTAGTGACTCTCCTGGTTCAGCAACAAATTGATCAAATTCATTTGTAAACCGCGTTTCTCTGTCAACTTGGTTTTGTATAGTTCCCCTCATCAAACGTTCAACACGAGCCCACATTTCCTTGGCCGTCTTACAAGAATCCACAGAATTGTAAATCTCATTAGGAATAGAAAGAAGAATCATATTCATGAGTTCCATTTCCGCATCATAGTACAATAAGTCATCTCCTTGAAGATCCTCTACTTCTTGCAACCTTGGTATTGTTGAACCTGTAGGTGTGATGTTCCTAAACACATAAGGGCCATCTTCTAGTGCTTTGAGAAGCCACTTCCGGTTTTCCCTCTTGCGATTAAGAAATCGTTTGAATCTACTCGCCCAAGGTATGTAACTACCCCTTTCAAGCATGGGTGGCCTAGTCTCAGAACCGGCATCAGCAAGGGATTGTTGGTATGTTTTGGATGTCGACATGTCTTAAGATTCAAAGATTGGATCTTTTTAGACGAATATGAGTGAGATTTGTGAGAAAATATCCAAACTCGGTAACAGTAGTCAAATTCGGTAACACTGTTCACGGACAACAAGTAATCTGAAAACGAATACCCTTCTCGAACAGTACACTATCAAACTCGGAAATCTTCAAATAATAAACTCGGTAAACTGCAAACTACTCAAATTCGGTAACACTATTCACTATAAACTCGGTAAGCCTAAATTGTTAAAATCCAACAGTTATGAATTATTAATAACCACAAATTCGATGAAACCGAATTTTATGATGACTAGATAATCCAAGTGTTCTAAAAACTCAAATTTGATGAAACCGAATTTGATTGCCGAGTTTAGTAAATCTTGAAAAACCGATATTTAACACTTCAAAATACGATAAAACCGTGAAATGAAAGTGTAAAATGACTTGTAAATATTATTACCGAGTTTATACTTAGTAAAATTCCCTATATCACAAATTCGATGGAACCGAATTTGTGAACTTAACAAACTCGATAAAACCGAGTTTAATACCGAATTCCTAATAAATGACTTTTGATAGAACTAAAAGATCGAATATATCTATTACACTGATGTTTCTTACTGAAATTGCTAAATTTACAAGAAAAAATGTTCCGAAACTCAAAATCACTCTACCGAAAATGCAAAGCTTCTACGAAAAATCAAAACCACACTCTCGAGAATGAAATGAACACTTCCGAAAACACAATAACGTCCAAAAACTCGAAATCACAGCCAGAATCAATCTCGAAACCTCAATAGTACTCACCGAATTCGGAAATCATCACATCTTGATTATCGGTCAAACAAAAACACGTACAAATCAAGCACTCTTCTTCTCTATTGGCGATTGATACCACTTGATAGGTCACATGAATCTTGAATCAATTATATCAACATGTAAGATTAGAGAGAATGAGAGCAAGTAAAGGAAAAAATTCAAATATTATTTAGGAGGGAAAATGAGAGTTGGTTACAAGAGCATCACCCTCTAATGAAGATTAGAGGGCTATTTATAGGCAATGGGAGGGAGGCTTCCCTTCCTTATTTTCCTATCTTGACAATACTAGTCCCTAGACTTTGGTTATTATGCTATTTCTTACTTAAAGCATAATAAACCTTATTACAAACTATATTAAACCAAACAAAATAAAGTCTAATAACAAAATATAATAAAACCTCATAATCGACACTTTTCCATAAACCTAACAGTGATTGATAGTGAAGGCATTCACATGGACCCAGCTAAGATAGAGTCAATCAAGGATTGGGCATCTCCCAAGACTCCGACAGAGATTCGCCAATTTTTAGGTCTTGCTGGCTATTACCGATGATTTATCGAAGGTTTCTTAAAAATTGCCAAACCTATGACGAAGTTGACTCAGAAGAACGTGAGGTTTGATTGGAGTAAAAAGGCAGAAGCTGCATTTCATCTGTTGAAGCAGAAATTGTGTAGTGCACCAATCTTGGCTTTACCCGAAGGTAGTGAAAACTTCATGATTTACTATGATGCTTCTCGTAAAGGGTTGGTCACAGTTTTGATGCAAGGGGAAAAGGTCATAGCCTACGTGTCATGCCAACTCAAGATTCACGAGAAGAATTACACTACACATGACTTAGAACTTGGAGCTGTAGTGTTTGCTCTCAAAATGTAGAGACATTATTTGTACGACACAAAATACGTTGTGTTTACTGATCATAAGAGCTTTCAACATATTCTTGATCAGAAAGAATTAAACATGAGACAACGTAGATGGTTGGAATTGTTGAGTGACTACGATTGTGAAATTCGTTATCATCCAGGAAAGGCAAACGTGGTGGCGGATGCCTTGAGCCAAAAG
Organism: Tanacetum coccineum; assembly: GCA_026074375.1. NCBI lineage: Eukaryota > Viridiplantae > Streptophyta > Magnoliopsida > Asterales > Asteraceae > Tanacetum > Tanacetum coccineum. The sequence goes on from BQNB010048765.1 coordinate 27,665, forward strand.
GAACGGAATAAGCCACTACGAGTTTGAGCCTTGGTTATGAGGATTGGTCTGAACCTTCCAGTGCAAATTTCAAATGCTCAAGTTGTGGCGAAAAAGGAGGAGAATTATGGAACTGAAGATTTGTGTGGTATGATTAAGAAGATGGAGCCCCGTGCTGATGGAACATTTTTTTTAAATGGGAGAAGTTGGATACCTTGTTTTGGTGACTTGAGAACTCTGATTATGCACGAGTCGCATAAGTCAAAGTATTCGATCAGTCCTGGATTGGACAAGATGTACCAAGACTTGATGAAACTATATTGGTGGCCAAATATGAAAGCTGAGAATGCCACCTACGTTAATAAGTGCCTGACTTATGCAAGAGTCAAGGCCGAATGCCAAAAACCACCCGATTTGTTGGTTTAACATGTGATCCCGGTATAGAAGTGGGAGAACATTACTATGGATTATGTTACTAAGTTACCAAAGACGTCGTCTGGTCAAGATACAATTTGGGTAATTGCAGACCGACTCACAAAATCTGCTCATTTCTTACCTATGAAGGAGACCGACTCAATGGAGAAGTTAATAAGACAATACTAGAAGGAAGTACTTTCGAGGCATAGAGTGTCAGTTTTGATTATCTCTGATCGAGACAGTAAATTTACATCTCATTTCTGGCAATCGCTGAACAAAGCTTTAGGTACTCAATTGGATATGAGTACGGCTTATCATCCGCAGACGGATGGTCAAAGTGAAAGAACCATACAAACTTTGGAGGACATGCTACGTGCTTGTGTGATTGATTTTGGGAAAGGTTAGGATAGACACCTACCTTTGGTGGAGTTATCTTACAATAACAGTTACCACACTAGTATCAAAGCTGCACCATTTGAAGCTCTCTATGTCCGAAAATGTTGATCGCCTATTTGTTAGGCTAAGGTTAGAGATGCTCAGCTCAATGGCTTGGAAATTGTTCATGAAACAACTGAGAAAATCATTCAAATCAAGAAGCGTATTCAAGCTGCACGAGATAGACAGAAGAGCTACACTGATAAGAGATGTAAGCCATTGGAATTTGAGATTAGAGATAGGGTCATGTTGAAAGTGTCACCATGGAAAGGGGTGATATGTTTCAAAAAACGGGGGAAGCTGAACCCTCGCTATATTGGACCTTTCAAATTTCTTGCTAAAGTGGGAATGGTTGCATACCGACTTGAACTCCAAGAGCAACTAAGTTGAGTTCATAGTACTTTTCATGTTTCCAATTTGAAGAAGTGTTTCTCCGATGAACCCCAAGCTATTCCGTTGGATGAAATCCAGATTGATGACAAGCTTAATTTCATTGAGGAACTGATTAAAATTATAGATCGAAAAGTTAAACGGCTAAAGCAAAGCCGTATTCCAATTGTGAAGGTCCATTGGAATTCAAGACGAGGTCCTGAGTTTACTTGGGAGCGCGAGGACCAAATGAAGAAAAAGTATCCTCATCTTTTTGCTGACCCTGCACCTGCGTCTAAAGTTACGTCTTAAGCTTTGAGGACAAAGCTCTTTTAACGGGGGAAGGATGTCATACCTCATAAATTTTAGGTCAATATTTCAAACTTTTCCGATCATTTATTTTGACTTTATACGTTACGTTTGAATCTGGCGATTTACCGGGTAGTTAACCCGCGTAAATCTGAAAATCGTCATCGGACGTGTTCTGACTTCGAATTTTGACTAGTCTAGATATTATATGCATTATTTTATCTTTTTTAAGTGTTTCGTAGTTTACGATCACTCCCGATATTAATTTTTACGTTTTAACGTTTAATTTACGTTTTTAGCGTTTTTGGTCAAACGGAACCCTAGAACCCCGAAATCTTTTTGTGTAAACTTTAGTTATCGTACATCTCATGATTATAAGTCAAAAATTTCATTCACCCTCCCCCTATACTCATTTCACATGCATACACCACACTTAAATAAATCAAAGAGCATCTTTTATCTCTAATTTGAATTTCAAAATAAAACACCATCACACGCAAGAAAATGACATCTTTGTATTCATCTTCCAGACATATTCATGTGACTCTTACACCCTTTTTGTCTTCACTCACCCATACAGGACCACAACTCCACTAAGCATTTTATTAATTTGGTTAACTGGCGATCAAGGCTTGAATCCCCCCCCCCCTTCTTGTGCTAGTTGCGTTCGAACCCATCACACACACACTCTTGGGGTGTGTTGATCTCTTAGCCATTTAGTTACACACTTGTTGACTTGTCATGAGCCCTTAACCTATTCTTTTCTAATAAATACTTTGCATTCTACTAACTAGGGTTTCAATCTTCATTTCATAGTCTCCAAAATTTCTTTTCTCTACCTCTTTCTTCTTGCTAGCTCACGACAATAAACACCCCATATAGGGTTTGATTTTCTTTGATTCCTTGCATAATCCAAGCATACTAGGTTCATTTCTAAGGTCATCTAAGGTGGTTTGAAGTACTAGTTCATTGATTTATGGGTTTACTTCAAGAGCTATAAATTATTTAGGGTTTTTCAAGATCCAAGACTTCTATCTTCATTCTTGTGTTTTCTTAAGCTTGTTCTTCAATTTGTAAGCTTATCTTGAAACTTATGCTTTCATTTCTACTTTAATCCAACATATGTTTATGTTCTTGCATAGATCTATCATTCCCATGGTGTTTGTGTTGATTTTTCAAAAAGAAATGAAATAATATCTTGTCATCTTTTTATAAAAATGAAAGTAATACGTTTATGACCTTATGATCTTGGTGAGGTGAGTTGAAAAGTAAGTTGCAACAATAAAAATGAAGGGATTAGGTTAGTTGTAGGTGTGGTTTGGTTGTGGATTAGTTGTGAATGGGGATTAGGCTAGATTAGACACTATTGTGAAGTTTGGTGTAATTTTTGAAAGCGTTTGTGAAATACATAGTCGCTGATTCGAAATTGTTTTAAGGTTTTGATTGACTTAGGTATGTTTTCATTAGGCGTAAAAGTGGTTTTTGGAGAGCTCATTCCGAGTAGATAGATTTTCATATATTGTATACTAAAATCGGACTTAAAACGAACAAGATATAACGAAATGAAACTTGAAACATTTTTCGGCAAAATAATTAATATAGGTGCTGACGTGAATAGTAAAATGAGTTTTCAGACACTTTCGAGATATTTTAAACTTTTAAAACACTAGCGAAACATATAGTATCACATATATATTGATTATTATCATTTAAAGACGTCGTTAACATATTTTAGGAAAAGCGTTAAGGTTACTAAAAATAGTAAGTTTAGTGAATTTTAGCAAGATAGACATGGAATTTAAACGTTTAGGATTATCTAGTTCATTTAAGGAAATATGGATTAAGCAAATTTAAGGAACGGTATTAAAGTCCCGAAACTAAAAACTTTCCTAAAGAAACTTACTAAAAATGGTAATTTTTAGTTAACGTCGAAACTTAATGAAAAACTCTATAATTTTATTTAGTCATGTTTTGTTATTTAAGGCAAAGCACAAACACTTATGGATGACTTTTTCTCTTATAAACGATTCGTTCAAGTTTCGTATACTTTTTGCCTTTCTAAGACGCGTCATTGATTTAGGTCACAAGTAGGACCTCTTGGCATTATATCTCTTCATTGATATTTATCTCACCATTTCCTAAAGGTGAGTTCATAGCCCCACATTTTACAATTTTTACTTTACTATTTTGGGGTGAGAAACATTGCTTGTTTTTAAATTATGGACACATTTACTTTACGTTGTCTTTTCCTGATTACGTGTTGCCTAAGTTACGAATAGACCACTAATGCCCGAACTATCATGAACCGTTAATTTCTTAATCGGAGGACCGGTTGAGTGAGCGCGAATGTTGTAAATAGATCTATCGGGACTAATTATCCCTATCCAAGTAAGTAGCGCTTACTAGATTCGGGAGACACGAACAAACGGATATATACCATGTCGGATTTCACTAGGTGATCTTGGTCAGATACCTTTAGGGCAATTAATATCTTGTTTGGCATATAATATGCTGCATCGAATTGAGCCTCGGTGGCATGAGCTTAGTGCAACAATAAATACTTTTTATGTGAAGTTGATTGTTATAACTGTCACGTGCATACTGTGAACTTGTGGTACACTCTTATTATTAAATTCAAACCTATGAATTCACCAACTTTATGTTGACGCTTTAGCATGTTTTTCTCAGGTGCTTAGTTGTGGATGTCTTTGCTCTCTTTATGGTGTTGCCTTGCATTGGACTGATTTTCAAGAATTATTATTATATATGTTAACATCGTTGTAAAAGTTTAAAACTTTTAACCGCTTCCGCATATTATCTATGAACTTATGTAAAACTTTAACTATTTTTGTTTAATGCAACGATGTTGGATTTTTAAACGTACCCTTAGTGGTCGTTCTTTGTATCTTGTGTGATGAATATTATGACGTCATGTCCCCGGACACGTGTTTCCGTCCAGGCCCCGTTTGAGGGTGTGACACGTAGGCTATGACTTTCTCCCTTTGCATCAGAACTGCACCCAACCCCTTGCGAGAAGCATCATAGTAAACCACGAAGTTTTCACTACCTTCGGGTAATGCCAAGATCGGTGTACTACATAATTTCTGCTTCAATAGTTGAAATGCAGCTTCTGCCTTTTCACTCCAATCAAACTTCACGTTCTTCTGAGTCAACTTCCTCATAGGTTTGGCAATTTTTGAGAAACCTTTGATAAATCATCGGTAATAGCCAACAAGACCTAAAAATTGATGAATCTCTGTTGGAGTCTTGGGTGATTCCAAATCCTTTATTGACTCAATCTTAGCTAGGTCCACGTGAATGCCTTCACTATCAATCATGTGACTAAGAAATTATACCTTCGACAGCCAAAATTTACACTTTGAAAACTTGGCGTACAATTCTTCCTTCTTAAGCAACTCCAAAATTAACTTAAGATATTCTGCATGCTCTTCCTTTCTCTTGGAGTAGATCAAGATGTCATCAATAAAAACAATCATGAATTTATCCAGATATGGCTTGCACACCCGATTCATCAGATCCATCGATTCCTGAAGTCATAAGGTGTTATAATTAAGGATTCAATCCTATGATCCAACCATAACCGAGGATCTAACCAAGATAATCCAAAGTAAATAGCAGTCCTTATGTTAAGATTGGAGATGAATTAATATGGTAATAATATGCCGACAAGATTGAGAATAACACTGGAACAACTTCCAACAAGGTGTAAGTACTGACGTCTTGTCAGCATTGAAGGCATTGAAGAATGAAAAAGAAATGTATGGATAAAGGTCTAAACAAAAGAGCCCCACCAACTTAATGCAGAAACGGTCAATACATAAGCTGTCAGAATCACAAGTTGATTGCTATATTGAAAACGACATCATGTACCTAGTGAATCAATGCACAACCCTTTCCCAGCCATTCTGGTTCCTTACATAGAAACCATCTCATTTGTCCACGGAGATACATACGTAATCTACATATTACATCTCATTCCGAGATCGTTTAAATTGAATATGTGTCAAACTGCTCCAGCCTCCGAGTACTAAAACCAAAATGTACTAATCGAGTCTAGAGCCAAGAGATCACTCAAAATCTCGTTAGGACACATTCCATTTCAAACACTTGTTGAACATCATCAGGTTCACAAGCTGTAAACAAGAGTCCTACTCAAGGACTCCTATTGATCTTTGCCAAACATTCAAGTGAAAATCTGAAGTATTCACAATGACGAATGGAAATCCTTCCAGTGTCATCATCAAACAGCACTGCGGTAGGTGACTTGCGAGATTCTATATGAATCAAACTTGTGACAACTGGATATCGATTTGGTCCAGTAAATGAATTGACGGTTGATGAATTTTGATAAAAACATGACACTCTCGATGTGTTACAAAAACTCTTTAACGAGTGACACGTCGATTGATTTTCAAATCAATTTTCTCGTTTATCACTAACGTAAACCTGTAGGTCAAACGGTGGTAACGGCAACCTCAATCCCATTCAAATGCTCAATCTACGAAGACATACTATCTAGAAAGCTCAAGATTTAAAGACAAAGACTTCCGCAAACTCTGATTTAAAGCTTTCAAGATAATGCAAAAGTATGAGCATGTTGGTCAAAGACATAAGATCGCAAGATGGCAAAGACGATAAAGACAATGACAAAGGCTCAAAGTCAAGATCGCAAAGCATGAAGGAACAAGCCTACAACAAATAACAAAGACAAAGACCAAGAACACTCGAGCTTAAACGACAAAAGCAATCTCACTGATCTCATGAAGGAGTGTCATCAATGAACTCACTTCGGGGGAGATTGTTAGCCTCAATTTTATTGAGGTCACTAAAGGAACTCTTTCCTGTGTTCAAGACCTCACTTCGGGGGAGATTGTTAGCCTCAATTTATTGAGTCAAACAAGGAAGCTCGGTCACTCTACGATGGAGCTTCGGTCTTTAATTAGTTAATGTTGTAATAGGATAATATCGGGAATCGGGCTCGATAGTTAATCTAATATTGTATATGTTTCGGGTTTAATCCCAAGCAAAACCCGAGCCCGAGTCCTAGTTAAATATCCCGCGCGTCACATTAAATGTGTAGGGATATATATATATAGATATTTTCTAAATATCTAAATATATATAGATATTTCTTTTATAGAAAATACCTAGATTTCATAATATCCAAAATATTTTTTTCTAACTCTCAACTCTCTTTCATCTCTCTTTCATTTTCGTCTCTCTCTCTCTCTAGTTTCTTTGATTCGTGGTTCGGGTTATAAAGTGAAGCAGTAAATCGGGAACCAACACTTTGAGAAACCACTTCCGGATCCCTCTTGCGATTAAGAAATCTATGAATCTACTCCCATGTATATAACTACCCCTTCAAGCATGGTTGCACTATCTCAGAACGCATCAGCAAAGGGATTGTTGGTAATGTTTTTGGATGTCGACATGTCTTAAGATTCAAAGATTGGATCTTTTTAGACAAATATGAGTGAGATTTGTGAGATAATATCCAAACTCGGTAACAGTAATCAAATTCGGTAACACGTAATCTGAAAACGAATACTCTTCTCGAACAGTACACTGTCAAATTCAGAAATCTTCAAATACTAAACTCGATAATCTACAAACTACTTAAACTTGGTAACACTATTCACTATAACTCGGTAGGTCTAAATTGATAAAATCTAACAATTATGACATAATTAATAACCACAAACGAATCATAAAACTATTTTATTATGATTAGATAATCCAAAAGCGTACAAAAAACTTAAATTGATAGAACCTAATTTGATTAACCGAGTTATTAGTAAATCTCTGAGCAATCAATTTTTAAACACTTCAAACGCCGTCGTAAAACCGTGAACATGAAAGTGAAAACTGACTTGTAAAGCTATTACCGATTTTTGTAACATATAAAATTCCCCTATATTATAAAGTCTATGTAACCCGAATTTGTGAATCATACAAATACTACAATACAGAGTTTAAACCGAATTCCTAATAAACGACTTTTGATAGAACCAAAAGATCGAATATATCGATTACACTGATTTTTCGTACTGAAATTGCTAAATTTACAAGAAAAAAATGTTCCTATACGCAAAATCACTCTACCAAGAATGCGAAGCTTCTACATAAAATCAAATTCACGCGTCCGAGAATGAAATGAACAGTTCTGAGAACACAATAACGTCCAATATCTCAAAATCACAGCCAAATTCAATCTCGAAACCTCACTAGGACTTACCGAATTCGGAAACCACCAATTCTTGATTCTCGGTCGATCACAAACACGCACAAATCGAACACTATACTTCTCTATTGGCGATTGATACCACTTGTTAGGTCACATGAATCTTGAATCAAGTCATATCAACATGCAAGCCTTAAAGAGATGATATAAAATGAACTGGAAAATTAAATCTTATTTAGGAGGAAATGAATTGTTTACAAGAGCATCACCCTCTAATGAAGATTAGAGGGCTATTTATTTTTTTTGGATTTTTGATTACTTTATAATATTTTTGTATTTTTTTATACGAAAATATTCACAAAAACAAGAATAACTTCCGAGGAAGGATCTTCAAAAAACAATCTTCAAACGATAACTTGAAATTCGTAACACAGCCTCCCCGGCAGCGGCGCCAAAAATTGATCGATGTCAATAGTATATATATATAATATAGGTAAATCGGCAAATCACTTTTAACAAGCGATAAACCAACTCACAAATAAAATATAATTCCGGAAGTATCGACTTCGAAAGTAACCCCTTCTAGTCGTTTCCCGGGTCGTTTTTGTTCCAACGAGGCGTGAATTGAACTTCGTGTTGACGTTTGTAATCGGGATTTTGAATAGATTAAGATTTTTTATTAGGATTCTAATTTCTTCAAATATAAAGCAAATAATCGATAAAAACAAGCAACAATTAAAGCTAAAACAAATTAAACACAAAAAACGTTAACGGGATTCTAGAAACGCAACCTAAAAACCTAAAACTTCAAATTTTAACCCTAGAAATGCAAATTTAATTTTTTAAAGTCCTAAATGATAAAAGAAAATTTTTAAAAAAAAAGAATTATATTTTTTTGACTTTTATTTAATTTATTATGAATTAAAAATGGTTTTAATCTAAAAATATTATTAAAAAAATTAAACTAAATTATAAAATTCTAAAAAAATACTGAAAAGTACTTTGAATAATACTGATCCTAAGAAAATAAATTGGGTATACCAGCTTATTTGAATAAGCTGGAAATAAGCTAAAAAGCTTAATGAGCCAAAACTAAAAATGAGTATAATAAATAAATGTTGCAATGGATTTATGAAAAAGTCCCAAGGGCGAGTTGGTAGTAGAGAGTGTGTGTTGAGGTGTTGGTCATGTGAAGGGTGAGGTCCAGGGTTCGAGCCTGGGACCTTGGTTTTTTTAATTTTTTATATTTCAAAACTTTTTACAAAAAACTTAAACTATAAGCACAAATAAGCAATTTTAATAAAACAACTTGCAAATAAGCTAGGAAAAAGCTACTTAAAGATGACAGAATGACCCGAAACCTTTATGATTTAGTAAAACTGTTTGGACTTTTAGGATTCAATAAGCAGCTAGAAATCTTAATAAGCTATCACAAATCTAATCTTATACTTAATAAGCACAAAGGATTAAAAATAAGCAAGATAAAATAAGCAGAAAAGCAATTAGAAGTTCTTAAGACAGCAAACACAAACACAGATTCTAAGGTCATTTGACACTTTGTAGGCTAGATTTAAGACTTATTAAGCACTAAGGATTAAGCTGAAAAGTGAAAACATATTAAAAGCTTGACTCAGACAACACAATTAAGCAGGAAATAAGCACATTGCCTAAAAACATAAGCTAGAAATAGATGATGCAAAAGGGCTTATACTACTGATTTAAAGGATTTAAGTGACAAAAGAGCTTCTGCAGCCCTAAAATAAGCTAGGCTAATGAGCTTATGAGACCTCAAAAATGGAAAACAGATTAAGCTTACAAACCAATGAGCTTATGCTATGATTTTCAGGTCTTGAATCAAACTATAACTAACTTAAATTTAGAATTAAAAATAGGCTTTTAGCACTTAAACTAAGAAAACTAAAAACTAAAATGACAGATTATGAATTAACTATGGAGAACAAGTGCAGGGTTAAAACCAACTCAAACTAGTGCATTTTGAGACTGAAATGAAACTTAAACAAGACACCAAAATGGCTTTTAAGCAAGAATCAGATATGAGCAGTTTAAGAAAGCACTAAACTCACAGATGCATACTACTTAAAGTTTAAACCTTAAAACTGAGTTTTAAAACTTAAAAACTTAAACAAACTGACCTAAAGGCCTATTAATAGCTTACCAAAGTTGGCTTATGGGTAAAAAGGCTAACTAGCAGTACTAACATAGGTTAGTACTGCTTGTGCCAAACACCCCTTTAAATTCTTGAAAACTCATTTTGAGCTTGATTAGGACTTTTTAAGCTAAAATTCTTGAAAACAGATGTTTAACTAAGTATATTAGAAACTAATAAGCAAATTTCAACCACAAATAAGCACTAGATAATAAGCAAACCAAATAAGCAGGTTTAAGCTAAACTTGACAGTTTAATATCAAAACAAAGACTAATAACTTCTAAATCATAAACAGATTATATTGAGCAATAATAAGCAACATTAATCAACAATAAGCACAAAATAAGCAGTAATAAGTAATTCCAATAAGCAAAAACAGAAAATGATAAAATAACCCTTTTTGAATAGAAAATGGAACACACCTTAATCCTTGCTTTAAACAAGGGTTTAAGAGCTTCTGAAGAGCTTATAAGCTCATGCATTTTAGCACCATAAGCCCATCCCTAATTGGCTTATCATCTAAAATACAATCATGGAATAGTAATGATCAAGAAAATAGAACTTAACTTTTTATTGAATAAATTCTTAGTACAATGCTTGGAAAAGTAAAAAGCTTATAAATAAGCTTGAAAACAGGAAGTTTTACAATAAGCAGTAAAATAAAATGCTGGAAAAGTAAAGATGATAAAAGAGATAAAAGATCATCCTGAAACTTAAAATCATCCCCTATTTATAAGGGAGTCTTGTTCAATCTCGTGAGGTGAAACAGCCTGGAGTCTTCAATCATTCCCAAAATAGTTTTAGGAAAGCTTTAATAACCATTTAAAATGCATCTTTATTTCTTTGACTTTGTCCCTTTGACTGTTTACGCGTTTCCATATCCAATAAGGAAGCCTTGAGTGTGCCCACGTGGCACTGGCGTGTGTCAGGGATCGAGTAGGAGTTCTTTATGGTCAAATCGCAGCAATAGGAGAAGATCTTGCCCTGTTTTGGCTCGATTTAGGCCTTCGCGCCCTTTTCAGGATTATTTTATTATATTTCAAAATTAGGGTTAAGGTAGATAACGGACGTTAGGGTGCAGGGACTGACAGTGTTAGTCCCTAAGGACTAACGGTGTAAAGTTCATGGACCTGTGGTGTAATAGTTTTAACAGGATTATTGTTAAGGCTGTTGGGCTCATTTGGTTTGGGCCGAGTTTATGGATTTGGATTTAGACTTATAAGGTTTTACGTATAGATGGTTAATGGGCTAACTCGGCCTATTAACTTGGGTATGGGTTGGCCCATTAAGATGAATACGCCTTCGGCTTTAGTTTTCCACGCTCTTTTCAATCCCTTGCTTGGTTTTGTCCGGTTTTGTCTTCGTTTTTGTCTTTTTGTGAATATCTGTTACATGTACAGTACATAACACAAAACAAGCATATATTTGGCATTTTATGTCCGTTTTTGGTCATTTAAGCTCGTTTTATTTAGAAAAAGATATATGTATTTAAGCACATACCTGGTTTACACACCCGATTCATCAAGTCCATGAATACTGCCGGTGCGTTTGTCAGTCCAAAAGGCATTACTTGGAATTCCTAGTGGCCATAGTGATTCCTAAACGCCGTCTTTGGAATGTCCTCGTCACGAACTCTGAGTTGGTGATAACCAGACCTCAAGTCGATCTTCGAGTAAACACTTGATCCTTGCAATTGATCAAATAAGTCATCGATTCTTAGAAGTGGATATCGGTTCTTCACAGTCAGCTTGTTTAGTTCACGGTAATTGATACACATCCGAAATGATCCATCTTTCTTTTTGACAAACAAGACCGGGGCTCCCCAGGGTGAGGAACTTGGTCTTATAAACCCTTTGTCAGAAAGTTCTTGTAGTTGAGTGGACAATTCTTGCAGTTCTGTCGGTGCTAATCTATACGGGGCTTGTGCCACAGGAGCAGCACCTGGGACCAAGTCAATTTTGAATTTGACTTGTCGCATTGGCGGTAATCCAGGCAAGTCTTTTGGAAAGACTTCCGAAAAGTCCTGCACCGTCGGCACATCCTCAAGTCGCTTCTCCTCCGACTTGTCTTTGGCTTCCTTCTTCGTAATTTGCGCCAGAAAAATTGGGCAACCTCTCTTAATATATTTTTGAGTTTTAGTGTCATTCCTTCTTCGTAATTTGCGCCAGAAAAATTGGGCAACCTCTTGCTTCACCAATCTTATTCTTGTTTCTAGTTTTGTTTCCACTGTTCTGATTCTTCAACTTGGGATACTCATTCCTGTAGTGTCACTGCCTCTCACACTTAAAATAAGTAGGAACCCTCTGATTCACTACTGGAGCTCTCTAAGTAGCTGGGACAGCAACTGCATTCCTACAATCCCTGGTCATATGCCCGACCTTGTTACACTTCCCACACTTCACAATGCATTATCCTTCGTGATGTAGCTTACATTTGTTGAAGTAAGGCAAAGGCCCAACATATCTCATTTTCTCATTGTTACCAGTCGTATAGGCCCTTGCCATGTTCTGACTTCCAACATTCTGTCTTTTGAATGGTGGTTGCTGCCTACGGTTGTCTTTTTGGTTGACCTCCAACCTTCTCTTGTGTTCTACATTTTTCGTAGCATAACCCTTCAACTTTTGATCCATTAAATTGTTGGTAATACGAACAGCATCTTGGAGTCTTGTAAGTTCTGCAGCAATCACATTCCCCTGGATATTATCTGGGAGACCACCAATAAACCTCTCAACTCGATCCTCCTCCTCAGGAACCATTTTGGTGCACAACATAGTCAACTCTTGAAATCTCTTATTATAAGCAGCCAAATCATTGTTCTTCACGGTCAAATTCCACAGCTCAGACTCCATCTTTTGAATTTCATTTCTTGGGAAATACACTTCAGCCATTAACTTCATGAGCTCTTTCCATGACATGGCAAACGCAGCATCAGTTCCAATGGTTCTCTTATGTGAGTTCCACTAAGTTAACGCACTGTTTAACAAGGTGCAAGTAGCATACTTAACTTGATATTTCTCTAGACAATTGCTGATATGGAACACTATTTCCATCTTCTCAAACCACCTTATCAACCCGACAACTCCTTTTGTTCCCTTGAAGTTGAGTGGTTGACACTTCAAGAAGTCTTGGTATGTACACTCTCGTGCAATAGGCCTAGAACCTCTATCATTCTCATTTGGATTTCCATTTCCACCATTTCCATTTCTGCCGTTTCCAATTCCAACATTTCCATTATCGTCGTCACTACCGTTTTGGCTTTGACTTTCAGCCTTGAGAGCATTGGCAGCACAGGTTGCCTCATAAGCAGCCAACACTTCTTCCACTCGTTGGTTAACGAGTTCTTCAATTGCCTCCGGGGTCATACCAGAACGAGTGATAGTCATGTTCTACATCACAAGACATAACACGTGGTGAGATTCGATACGAGATATAGACACTATAAATGGTAAATAAGGTTTATAAAGGAAAATACAATAGAACATGTTTTGCCAGAACAAGTAAATAACAATAAAGACGAACACGCGAGAGAATCAAAACAATCTTTTCATATCATATATAAAATCATCATTTGGTTATAATCACCCCATAATGGGTACATGATTTATGATTATTTTATTTCCTACTACTAACATCTAGACCTAACCATCAGTCTAATGTCCTACATAACCATGGTATTATTCAACTAACGGCAAAATCCCAAACGTCTCTCAACAAGTGACTTGTTGATCCCAACTTAAGATCGATTCCTTAGCTTATAAAGGTTAAGTTACTCTGGATAAATCTAAAACAACTATGATAGAAACTTTGTAAATACTAAAGAGTATGCAGAATCTACTCTTTAATACTTAGATGAATATTAATGAAACAGTAAACTGTATGAACAATGATATTACTGAAAAGCTCCAATATTATTATCAATAATACGAGTACTTTGTGTAGTACTAGGGCTTACAACCTTGAAGCTATATATAAAAAACGTATGAATGTGAATGTGTATTTTGTGTACATTAAACTCTATACCCTAGGACCTCCTTTTATACACCAAGGAGTCCTAACAGGCTTACAATATTTTCCTAAGTTATCATGATCTTCTAAACAAATAACTTATATGTATCTTATACAAAAATATCTCATACTTATCCCGTAAGTAATCTTGATAAACAATCTTCATCTTAATCCTTTCTCTTGTCTTTATCCTTTTGACAGTAGAAACTCTTCTAGTAGTTGTAATCCTTCAGCAGTTGTAAGTAGCAGCATTAACTTTTATTCCAGCAGCACTAACTTAGCGGTAGTTACTTCCAAACAACATTAAGAAGCTTTTAATCCCAACAATTCTCCCCTAAAATTGATATTCTTCTTCTGAATCTCAAGTTTCTTCATTAAAAGTCTTCACCATCACCAGGAGGATGCATTCAAACACTTCCAGGATTCTTGCGCTGTTTTGTCATGAGTTTCAGAAGTTGATAGCACATCTCATTCCAATGGTCAGTTTGAAGCTTTTTGTTGAACATTTTTGTAATTGTTGGAGGTGTGAGTGGGTACTTTTTCTCTACCAGCATAAAGATATGCAGATTCTAAAATCTCATAAAATGTACTCCACTTGAAGAAAATAGCTTCCAAACTGTCACATTGTAACCTTGTAGATTTTTCCATACTTTACTTTCTACATCAGGTTTAAACATCACCTTCAGATCACCCCATAACACTCTTTCATATGCCTCCTCTAGACTTGTATACCCATGTTTAGCTTTAACCAACTTCCAAAGCATTTCCAAATCTTCTCTGTCAATGTTCTAAAGCATCCTAATCATTGATGAATACCTCCTTGAACTACCATCAGCTCTAATG
>BQNB010048766.1:0-12500 GCA_026074375.1 Tanacetum coccineum
GTTTACCTGCAAAACGTTTTGAAAATAACCAAACCTGTGTTGCTTTCCTTAAGGGAAAGCATCACAAAGCCTCCTATAAGTCCAAAATTCAGAACTCTATTACTCAGCCTATATTTAAGTTGCATATGTACTTGGTTGGTCTAACTTTTATGAGCAGCTTAATGAGTACGAAATATTGTTTAGTTGTCACTGATGATTATAGCAAATTTACTTGGGTTTTCTTTTTAGTATCTAAGGATGAGACCAGTAGCAGTCTTAAGAGCTTTATAACTGAGATAGAAAATCTAGTTGATAAGAAGGTAAAGATAATCCGATGTGACAATGGAACATAATTCAAAAATAGAGTTATGAATGAGTTTTGTGAAAAGAAAGGCATTAAGATGGAATTTAGTGTAGCTAGAACTCCTCAGCAAAATGGTGTTGCTGAGAGAAGAAATAGGACACTAATTGAGGCTGCTAGAACCATGTTAGCTGACTCTAAGTTACCTACTACATTTTGGGCTGAAGCAGTTAATACTGCTTGTTATGTGCAGAATAGGGTATTAGTAGTCAAGCCTCATAACAAGACCCCTTGAAACCATGTGGGTGTCATGTTACCATTCTTAATACCTTAGATCATTTAGACAAGTTTGATGGAAAGTCTGATGATGGATTCTTTGTTGGATACTCATTGAATAGTAAGGCTTTTAGAGTATACAACATTTGAACTAGGAAAGTAGAAGAAAACTTACATGTTAGGTTCTTGGAGGATAAGCCTATTATTGCAGGTGATGGACCAAAGTGGCTGTTTGATATTGATGTTCTAACAAAATTAATGAATTATGTGCCAGTTGTTGCAGGTACAAACTCTAATGATTTTGTAGGTACAAAAGAAAGTATTGGTGCAGGTCATTCTAGTGAGGAGACAAGATTTAGCCAAGACTACATTTTGATGCCACTATGGAAAAATGGTTCACCATTTGATTCTTCTTTAAAGGATGCTAGCAATGATGAACCACAACCTTCTAATGATGCTGGAAAAAAGGATGATGAAGGTGGAATTAATGATCAAGAAAGGACTAAAAACAATGCTCAAGATGTTAATTCTATTGGGCCAAGTATTAATACTGCCAGTACAAATTTTAATACTGGTAGTCTAAATACTAATATTGTTAGTCCAACAGTTCCTACTACTCTACTTGAATCCACATATGCTGATTTCCTTGGTGATGAATCAGAATTGGATTTGAGCAACATTGCTACCATATATCCAGTTCCTACTACTCCAAATACAAGAATCCATAAAGATCATTCACTTGATCATGTGCTTGGTGATGTGCAGTTTGGTGTACAAACAAGGAGAATGATAAATGAACAAGGGTTTATTAGTGTTATTTATGAAGGAAAAACTCATGCAGACCTTTATACTTATCTATTTGCCTGTTTCCTATCTCAGGAAGAGCCCAAGAAGGTAATCCAAGCATTAAAAGATCCAAGCTGGATAGAAGCTATGCAAGAAGAGCTTCTGCAATTTAAATTACAACAAGTTTGGACATTGGTGGATTTACCTTATGGCAAGAGGGCTATTGGAACAAAATGGGTGTACAGAAACAAGAAAGATGAGAGAGGTATTGTGATTAGAAACAAGGCAAGACTGGTTGCACAGGGTTACACTCAAGAAGAAGGAATAGATTATGATGAGGTTTTTGCTTCAGTTGCTAGGATTGAAGCAATTAGGCTGTTCTTAGCCTATGCCTCATTCAAAGATTTGTTGTGTACCAGATGGATGTGAAGAGTGCATTTCTGTATGGCAAAATTGAAGAAGAAGTTTATGTCTGTCAACCTCCAGGATTTGAAGATCTAGAGTTCCCTGAAAAAGTTTACAAAGTAGAAAAGGCATTATATGGTCTACTTCAAGCTCCTAGAGCCTGGTATGAGACTCTATTTACCTATTTATTAGACAATGGATTTCAGAGAGGTCAGATTGATAAGACTTTGTTTATTAAAAGAATCAAAAGTGATATTCTACTAGTTCAAGTATATGTTGATGATATCATTTTTGGATCTACTAAGAAGGAGTTATGCACTGATTTTGAGAAGTTGATGCACAAGAAATTCCAGATAAGTTCTATGGGGGAACTCACTTTCTTCTTAGGACTTCAAGTGACACAGAAAGATGATGGGATTGTCATTAGTCAGGACAAGTATGTGGATGAAATCTTAAAGAAGTTTGGTTTTTCAACTATGAAGACAGCAAGTACTCCCATGGAGACTTCAAAGCCATTGCTCAAGGATGCAGAAGCTGAAGATATTGATGTTCACTTATATAGATCAATGATTGGATCATTGATGTATCTAACAGCTTCTAGGCCTGATATAATGTTTGATGTATGTGCTTGTGCAAGATTTCAAGTCACACCTAAAGTTTCACATCTTCATGTTGTGAAGAGAATCTTTAGATACTTAAAAGTTCAACCTAAATTGGTCCTTTGGTATCCTAAGGACTCACCATTTGACTTGGAAGCTTATACTAATAGTGACTATACTGGTGCAAGTTTAGACAGGAAATCCACAATAGGAGGTTGTCAATTTCTTGGAAGAAGATTGATTTCATGGCAATGCAAGAAGCAAACCATAGTTTCCAACTCTACTACTGAAGCAGAGTATGTAGCTGCTGCTAGTTGCTGTGGACAAGTACTCTAGATTCAAAATTAAATGCTGGATTATGGATACAACTTCATGAATACCAAGATTTTCATTGACAATGAAAGGACCATCTGCATAGTTAAGAATCCAGTGTTTCACTCAAAGACTAAGCACATTGAGATTAGACATCACTTCATTAGAGATTCTAATGAGAAGAAGCTTTTAGTGATTAGATTCACACTGATTCACATTGTTGTGATTACGCATAAAAGGCATTTGATGTTAGCAGATTTCAATATCTGATTGCAAGTATTGGAATGCTTAACCTCTAAAGTATTGATTGAGGGGAGGTTAATTGTGTTACTATGAAACTGATTATACATAAAGGATGTTTGTAGTGAAATGGAAAAGCTGCAAGCAAAAGTGTGTGAAGGGTCAGGAAATCCCATTGAACCCTAACATACACCCACAACTGCTTTACTATCTAATCTTGAACCAATCACTATTCTATCATTATCTTAACCAAAAAGACTCAAAAAACTAGGAACGCCAAAAGGACCACCGAGATATCTCAGTCTAGTGGACCTATTCCCCTTGTAACAGATGAGACTGTCATTAAGGAGTGGAAAGACAGAATGGAAAGGGCTGCTACGACTGCTTCTGGTTTAGAAGCAGAGCAGGACAGTGGTAACATAAATAGGACCTAATCCATGGCAACACTTTAATGAGTCTTTTTCTCTGGGAACTGGCTCAAGTAGTGGTCCCAGGTGCCAAGATACCATATTGGGGGGTGCAGAAGCTCAAATTAGGTTTGAGGCTGCATCTAAACAGTCCAATGATTGTAACGACCCACTTCGGAAAGGAGGCCAAAACGTCATAATCATGGTGTCATATCAAAGCATAATAAAAGGCATGTAAAGTCTGTAAATGATAATATTAGGAACATGGTGGAAAGCCGGAATACAAACTTCGGCTCTTAATTATGAGATCAACAATGAATAACGTTAAGAATGGTCTAAAGGAAGAAACATGTGTCCAAGATTGTTTTGCTCATCAAAATGTCTGCGATAAAATGAAAAAGAAGGTATATGGGTCACTTCCATAAGCACACACTTTCAAGCCCAATCTCCCTCTAGATACTGCCGTATAAGAAAGAGAAAGAATATGGCTGAGCATAACGCTCAGTGATACGGATATAATAACAATGTAATCGTAATAAGTATTGAATCTGGATAATAAGTATAAGCAGCGGAAAGATCATGAGTGTTCATGAGGGAAAACCTGGTGATAGTCATTGAAGGCAATGGAAATAAAACATGTAAACTGGTAACGTGAAGTCAAAGATGTCATGAGTTATCGTGGATAGTATAAAACTAAATAATAAGGGATGCCCAACAAGCTCATATAATAATACTTTCATAATAATAATGTCGTGAATCATGCATATAATAGAGGGGTTGGCTCACTACTGTAATAGAGGGTGACCTATTACTAATTAATATGGGTGGATGATCAGCTCTAATGGTGATGGGATGTAGAGCACACACCAACCATTCACCATGAACGTGTAAAACATTGTAAACTAGGATGCCACCCATACGCCCTGAATAATAATGGTAAACAGAAATATAAATCTGGTAACATGAAAAGGGGACGCCGCGTGAAATCACTCCCCTCAACTGCGAAAATAGGTCGTGACACAGGTGCCTCATGTGTCACGGTCATGGTACCTCCATGACTAGGTGGTAAGTCATGTAAATCATGGTCATGCGTATATATAGCTCGGGCAATAGAATAAGTCATGAAATCAACATGTAAGGGATCATGGCAAAAGACATAAAAATGGGGAAGCATAGCAGTTCTGGGGATGAATCATGAAAAGAAAGAATGTCCTTACTGAAAGGACGGAATATCCGTACCTTATGTCCAGCAGTAACGGAAAGAGATGGATAAGAAGATGGAAGCTACTCCTGCTTAATGCGATCTACATGTTAAAGGACATATATAAGTTACTTGTTCATGATTAAGGTTACTTTCCATTTTTTTTGTAACTTTCTATTTTTAGTAACTTTCTATTTTTAGTAACTTTCTATAATTAGCATGATTCCTTGATTAGTACGTTCCATGATTAACATATTCCATGATTAGTATGTTTCATGATTAGTATTCTTGCTATATTGGGTACTTTCCAAAAATAGCAGCTTCTAATTATAGTAAGTTTCCAAAAATAGACTTTCCTTAATTAACTTTCCATAATTGATAACTTCCTGATTTAATAAGTTTCCATAATTACACTTCCCAAAAATAGACTTTCTAAAAATAGCAGGTTTCTATATATAGTAAGGTTTACATAAATAATATCAAAATGACATTTTCTACCCCCCAACTTATTTTTCTCAGATCATAACAAATATAATAACATGCCTAAAACAGACCCCATAGTTTCAGAAATTACAAAACAAGTCCTTATACTTTTAATTAGCAAATCGGGTAACAATTAAATCACTAAAACCCTAATTGAATTTTTCCCCAATAATTACACAATTTTTATACATTCATTAGCATGTATTGGACCTGGGAAAATATAAAAACCCCAACCCTAATTTGTTTTTCAATCATTTCTTCCTTTTCTCTTTATTTTCGAAATCGATAAACACTAATAAATCTCCAATAATTATTCGAATCATTTCTAAATTTTTCCAACATTTTATCTAAGTTATATGAGATATAAGAAACCCTATAAAAATATAAAATCGGATGTACAAATATTTTATATGCCGATTTAATTTTCATTTCTAAATTAGGGTTTTGAATATGATTTGATTTATAAAATCAAAATAAAATGAATGAACATTTTTCTTATGCATAGATCGAATTTATATGATGAAAAGTGAGTTGTAAAAATACCTTGGATGATCCTTAGGGATTTTATGAATTTATGAACCCGGTAGAGCTTTTCGAACCCAAATCAATAACCAAAATCGAACCAAGCACACCCCAAGCTTCCCACTATTTTTCCCACACTCCTTAGCCTTCAAATGATCTTAGAAAAATCGCACAAGTCCTGGAAAAATTCTTTGTGCCGCCACTTAATTTATTTAGGGTTCGGTTTGTTTGTTTTTAAAGAATTTACAAATGAAAATGAAATAAAGAAATATAATAGATATCTTGCCGAGTTATAGGGCTTCTAGAATAGACTAAAACTGATTTTTAACTTTACATAAATATTTTGATAATTATCCATATTTTATTTAATTAAATTTGTAATTTATAAATAATTAAACTCATATATTTCGGCAATAAATAAATATACATAATATTAATTATTTTTCTTACATAATATAAAGTATTTTATTCTTACATAAATTTTCATAATTGCCATATATTGTATTTTCATAATTTCTAACATTTAAATGAATTTTATATAAGCTTTTATGAATTTTTCTTGCATTAGGGGTATTTTAGTAATTTTACACTTGTTGAGATTTTTAGGTTTTACATCAGCTGTGATTGGGTCATGGGCTTGTTTCTTTTAGCTCTAGCTCTTTCTTCAGCAAAATACTTCTTTCTTTGATTCACAAGATCAACCATTTTCTTTGCAAAATCTTCTCCTTGAAGTTCACTTCCTAGCATGCTTTTTGACAACTCTGCATTAGCTTCAATCTTTGCTCTAATCAAATCCCAATCTTCATTTGTGTAATGCTGAGCTTCAAACTGAACTTGAGCTTTTCTTTTCTTCTGTTCCTCATTTAACTCTTCTTCTTCTGCAATTCTTTGAGCTAAGAGTGAATCCAAGTGTATTTGCTTAGCCTCCTCTTCTTTCTGTAAGGAATCCAATCTGATTGCTTCAGCAAGGCTAGCTTCCTCTTGTAGAATTTGTTCTTTTGACTTCTTTGGAGTCTCTTCACTGATCATAGGAGCTTTCCCTTCTCTTTGTCCTTTATCTTGAGAAGAAGTAGACTCCTTAGTACCAACAGTACTAACTTGTTCATTGCCAGTACTAAGTTTAATACTGCCAGTATTAACTCCTTCAGCAGTACTAACTTGTTCAGCACTAGCAGTATTAACCTGTTCAGCACTAGCAGTATTAACCTGTTCAGCACTAGCAGTATTAACCTGTTCAGCACCAGCATCAACTTCTTCTTGAAAATCCAAGCTCGAGACTACCTTCTTGTGTCAAATCTTTTTGTTATTTTTGAAATATTATGTACATGAAGTGATGTATGATCTTTTTACGAAATAACTTGTACAGACTTTCCAACTGAGTTGGAGTCATACATCACATACCAAAGCGATTAGACTATATACTCAAGCGTTCTTTTGGAAGCAGCCTAATTAAATAGATCCGCAAGATAGGTATTCTGTTACGGACAAAGTAAATTCCACAGTACGCCTCTCAACGTGTTCATTAATAAAATAATACCTGCTGTCAAGTGCTATGTCTTAGAATGTTGGACTGGAATGCAAATGAAATAGCAATGGTACTTCTGGAATCACAATACATTGACATCCGATATGTATATGAAAATCCATAGTCAAGCAGTTGAGTACGCATCCATATCACTTGAGCACAACATGCAGACAATGAAACATATTCAGCTTCTGCAGTAGACATCGCAGTACAATCTTGTTTCTTTGAACTCCAACTCACGAGCTTTCCACCTAAAAATTGCAATCCTCCTGATGTTCTTTTACAATCATCTTTACAACCTGTCCATGTCCACATCAGAATAGGCAATTAGTTCAAACCAAAATCCTTTGATACCATAGTCCCATGTTAATAGGATTGTCTTAGGTATCGGAAGATCCGTTTGACCTCTTTGAGGTGTAGACCGTAAGTCGTGTGCTTGATAATTGCACATAACAAAAGTAGCAAAGGATATGTCTGGTCGACTGGCTGTTTATGATACATAAAGCCCTCCTATCATACGACGATAAGTCGTTTGATCAGTAGGGCCTTGTAAATCAGCATCCAGTCTCTCTGTGGCCATAGGTGTGCTCATGGATAACTCATTTATCAATACCATGTTTCTTAACAACTCCTATTGCATATTGTGACTGACTATGAATGCACGAGGAGATTGATGAACTAGAAGTCCAAGAAAGAACTTTAGTTACCCCATTCATCGACATATTCAAAATTGTTTTTTCATTAAGTTTGCAATCTTTTTGAAAATTTGGATTTGTAGATCCAAAAATAATGTCATAACATATACTTGAATAAGTAATATGTCTCCCCCGTGACGTCTATTAAACAAAGTAGGGTGGACCATTAAAACCTTTTATTGAACCCTGTTCAATAAGAAAAGAAGACAGTTTGTCATACCATGCACGAGGTACTTGCTTAAACCGAATATGAGCTTTTTTCCAACCTGTAACGTGAATTTTGGAAATTCAGAATCATAAACCCTCAGGTAGGCTGACATAAACTTCATTCCTTCAAAGGAACCAATTGAGAATCCGTTTTGAACATCATTTGAAAATAGTGAATATACCTAAGAGCAGTCACAAGCAATGAGCATCCGAACCAACCTCAAGACGAGCAACAGGAGCAAACGACTCCTAAAAAATCAAAGCCTTCTTCTGCTTATAACCTTTAGCCACAAGACGAGATTTGTCGAACCACAATATATTCTGCATCATACTTATTCTTCTAAGAGCCATTTAGAGCAAAAACATTCTCTCCTTCTGGTCGTTGGAACCAATTCCCCTAAACTTGAATTCTTACAAATTGTATTCAACTCCTCTTGCATGGACTCAATCCAACTATGATCGGCCATAGCTTTCTTTGAATGGTCTTTGGATCAAAGTGCTAACGGTTAATGCGTGCATGCAAACCCTCAGAAATCGTATGTAAACCGTTACGAGTATCATAACAGGTTGATGGGTCACCAAAAAATTGGGTCTATGAGGATGATCTATTGACCAAAAATGAGTTTTCGAGGGTTGAAACTTGATGGGAATTTCTACACATTTGATGGTTCGAGATCCGTGTAGAATGACTCATTCCTACATGATACAGAGAATCATATGGAACAAACTGTGTATTAACCATCAAAGTGAGCAGCATCTTCTTGATTTGAATTCCAATCAGACTCTTGTAAAGAGATTGGAGAATTTGTTCCGTCAATGTTGTGATAACAGAAGGAGCCTCAGTGTGTCCAACAATGATTGAATGTAGAAGGTGGAAGTCCATCTAGATCGTGAGTCGGTTGTGCAGCGGAAATTGATTGTAGTATCAGAAGATTTTCTGACAAAATAATCTACCAAACATGGACCAACAATATATCCAAAACCCTCTTTTGAAGAGTATTCAATAAGTCAACTGATGAATTTTGATTAATTAAATCCTTGAAGATCGGTTCTATACAATCGTGTTCAAATGCCAATGCAGAAATGCTCGTCAAACTTGACATGAAAAGTCTTCATAATCCTTTGGTGCACGGTATTATCAATCGAAAACCGTCTATGATGTTTCCGAATAACTAAAAAAAAAAACTCTTAATTTCTGCTAGGTATCATTTTTCCCAAGATCAGCACAGTCATTTGTCGGATAACACAATGAGCCAAACACATGAAAATACTCCACATTTGGCTTTCGTCCGTGTAACAACTTGGTATGTGCTTAATTACACATACCATTTCCATTAAAAACGGACTTAAAAGACTAAAAACGTACCAAAAATACATTGTATATGTATTATTTGGCATTGAATTGTGCAGGAACGGATATTCAAAAGAAAGCTCGAAAAACGACCAAACAAGGCACGGGATTGAAAAGACAAAGTCCATCGAAGCCAAAGTCAGATCAACAGTCAAAAGACAGACACATGAAGAAAATACAACTTGAGGGTACTAAAACTGCAAACCTCAGTTGTAATACAAAAAGAAAAAGACAAGGGGTCGAAAATTGCAACCGGGTGAAGTTTTGCAATGAAGCTATAAGAAGTGAGGGCCAAAGACTGCAACGAACCCAAACTCAATCTTTTTACCCGCCCACAAAACCCAGGTAACAATTAGGGATGTCTTCCCACACCTTCTCCCTGCAAAACACTTAGCAACCTAGATATATCATTTCCAAACCACCCCACATTCCCCCCCCCAGCAGTATAAGTGCCATGTTTCAATCCCTCACATTCCCAAGTATTTTTGAATGGCTATGATGACTCCAAAGAAGCACCAAAGAAAATTGAAGGCAGTTGATTTGTTATAGAATCACTCACACAACAAGCCACACTTGAATTTTGCTCTCAAAAAAGAAGCACAGTGGAAGACCACAAAGAAAAGACTCTCGCTATAAATAGAGTCTTTTGATAAGCCTTTGAAAAAAAAACTATTTTTTCCTTAGAAAATCTTCGCCTTAATAGTTCAATACATCTTACTTATTTCAGAACTTAAAGTCATTTTACAGCTTTTTACTTTCAGCTTTGTAACCTTTAATTTTAATGCAAATTGGAGGTTTTAAGTCAATTTACGATTTCAAGTATTAAGTTTCTTAATAGTACTGTTAGTTAAAACAGCTCTCAATACAGCTTGTTTATAAGTTGCTTTAATTAAGTAAATTTAAAAAGTTAAGTAGTTAAGAGAAAATCACAAAAATCACTCTCAAAAATAAACACCACACTTATTTTAAATAGATATAAGCCAGTACTGGAGGGCTTATGGACGTCTCACTAGCTTGTTTTATACAAGCTAGAGCTTGTAGATTCTTGGTTTAGCCCTGTTTTAGAGCAATGGTGTTGTAAGTCTCTCTTTTTCTTGTTTTTCTTATTTACTGTAGAACTGCTTATTAGTGCTTATTTGTTACTTATGTTTACTTATTTATGCTTTATCATGAGGTTTAGTGCTTATCTTGCTTAGTTGTCAGTTTGAAAATAGTTTGTGTCACCTTCTTAGTTAGTACTGGTAGTATGCTTAGTTAAAACTGTTAGATTGATTCAGCTTATTTAAGTGCTTATTCTTGATTAAAGTCTGCTTATAAATGCCTTATTTTGTTGTTGGATAATCTGTTTTTAACCAATTAGGATCAAACCAGCTTAAAATAAAAAGAAAAATGATTTTTGAAAACTTTGAGGGGTATTTTCAACTGGCAGTTGTAACCCATAGTTAGTACTGCTAGTTCATTTTTAGAACTTTTAAAGCTAGCAGTACTAACTTAAAGCTAGCAGTACTAACTTAAAGCTAGCAGTACTAACTCCAAGTTAGTACTGTTAGTTAAAACTGTTAGTACTGGTGGTTCATTTTAGCTTATTATTTCTGCTTATTTAAGATTTTCCTTAGCTTTTTAGAGTATATTAAACCATTTTCCTTTACTATCTTTAGGAGTAAGCTCATTTAAGCTTATTTTCCTTTTCAAAATATTTTCACTAGTGTATCAGTTTGTAGCTTTTTAGCTTATTTGCCATTTTAATTTAATCTAGTTTGCTTATTCTTATGCCTGAATGCTTATTAGGGCTAGTAATTATCTGTTTTAGCTTATTTGCTTATTTCTTGTTTCATTGTGTTTTGTTTAAGCTAGCAGTACTAACCTTAAAGCAAGCGGTACTAACTCCAAGTTAGTACTGTTAGTTAAAACTGTTAGTACTGTTGTTAGTACTGCTGAGTTTTTCGTGCTTAATCTAGCTTAATTCCTTTTTGAATTGCTTATTTAGGGTTAGTTTAGCTTATTTGGTTTGTCTTAAGCTTATTTGAGCTTATTTGTGTCTTAGTGTAAAAGTTTTAAGTGTTTTTTACCAGTCTAGCGTTTTATTCATGTTCCAGCATTTTTCTTTGCTTATTTTTATGTGCATTTGCTTATCAGTGTTAGTGCCTAATCATTCCTTGTCATTTTCAAACATCGATTATCAATTCGTCTTTCGATTTTCAATTCAAGCCTCGTTGGGACATAACGACCCGGAGACACTCTATACTGCTTCCGGATTCATTGATTTCGCGGATTTTGTTCCTTGATATATATATTTATATTTGTTTATATTTATTTATATATATATAAAGGGGTGAGAACAAGCGAGTCACAACTCATAAGGTGTTTTATTGTGTCGTGTGTTGATTATTGACCGGTTTTAAGTAAAACATGTTGTAGCTACTGCTTCAGCCCAAAGAAATTCAGGTAACCTCGAAAAAATAAGCAGCCTCAACTAAAGTACGATTACGTCGTTCTACTACTCCATTTTGCTGAGGTGTGCGAGCAAATGAAAATGTTGCATAATGCTTAACATTTCATAATGAGCCTTTGAGAGTTTTGCAATTCTTGAATTCAGTGCCATTATCAGTCCGAATCTTGCAAACTTTGGCTTTGTAATTCAATTGAGCTTGAGCAATGAATTTCTTGATGATCTTTAGAGTTTCGTCTTTTGAACGAAGAAAATAAACCCACATGAATCTAGAAAAATTATCCACTATCACAGGAATATACTTCTTTCTATTGACCGAATCTACTCTCATTGGACCGCACAAATCCATATGAAGTAATTCTAATTTGGAGTAATCACTTGGAAACATTTAGGTGTGGATAATAAGCTTTCTTTGCTATTTTCCCTTTCACACAGAACAAAGAATGATCTTTTCCATATTGAACATTGGTAAACCTCAACCAAGTCAAGTTTTGGTAGATCGTATTTATGGTGCAAATTAAGATGTGACGGACGCGATCCATAACCATGACTTTGGTTAAAGGTTGCTTGGACATAGACAAAAAAAATGGGATTGAAGAAGCAGCCATTCTGAAATGGAGATGGTATACAAATTCGAATCGCGTCCGCCTGTGAGCAAATCATCTCCTTCCAGATTTCGAACATAACATGTTTTAGAAACGAAAAGCCACTTCCAAATCACCATCACATAATTGTTCCACAATTTAAAAATAAAAATTAAAA
>BQNB010048766.1:15000-42393 GCA_026074375.1 Tanacetum coccineum
TATATATATTTGGGGTTTTTTTGTGTGTTTATTTTTTTTATATTAATATTTTTTTTTTTATTTGGGGGTTTTTTTTTTTTTTATTTTTTATTTTTTTTTTTTTTTTTTTTATTTTTTTTTTAATAGTAACTCTCCATTACCTTTTGAGTTTGAGACCGGTCTTTTTTATTGAATCGAAAAGCTTTTTAAACAATTTTGGCATTTCTCGTTCTTTTATCAAAGATTGTACTTTAAAATCCAAAGACACCTTTCTCATCCTCAAGTTTCTGTATCTAAAATCCAAGAAAAAAAAAATCAAGGGTTATTGAGTTTTTATTCTTCGAAGAATCCCATTTTTGGTTTTTCTTTTTCATGTTGCAATTTAACTCAAAATCACAACTTGTTTTTCACTTCTTTTACATCTTTCTCAAGAAATTTTTTAATTCTTGCTTTCAACCCTCTTAATCTCTAAAGATTTCTTTTGACTTGTTCAAGCACATCATGTAAGGACTTATTCAACATATTTTTGATTTAACAACACACTAGCCTCAATATCATGTTTTGAGTGATGCTTCCAAAAGTTGATCTTTCAACAAATCATTATGCTTACAATCCTCATCAGAAAAACATCATTTTGCATCAACGCATCTATCATTTATTTTATATCCCTTTGAAATAGATTCTAAAGCCATCAAAGTGATCCGAGTAATTCATCAAGAAGTGTTAAAACCTGATCTCGACAAAAAGCATAAGAGTTATCTCTTTCCTGTGATGGATAAAACATCTTTGCTCTTTTACTGTTCAGTTTAAATCAACAAAAACAATTTCAAACCCAAACATGATATTTAATACTCATTGATCAAAAGGTAACTCCACTTGGCATAGTTTTTGTTACCAGAATCTTTAACCAATGGCAGTATAAGAAATGAAGGACATGTTGATCAACAATGATTCTTATTTGAGGAAACAAAGTCATTATAAAGTGTCATTTAATTGTTTGTAATCAATATTCCAAAAATTTTTATTTGTTCGCAACAGCAATTGAGTCATTCATTTTTGCATTCATTTTCTTTGACTTTTTGAAAGCCTCCTCTAGAGTTCCTCAGAATCCTCCTAACATTCAAAGGAATTTCTAATATAACCCGTCCTTGATGCAACATATAACTTGTGGACATTCTGAAATTGCTTTTCTTGTATGTACTCAGGATTCGGATAACCCCAAACCAGTTTTAATTGTTGATCAAAACAGACAATTGGTTTTGGACCGATGCAGAAACATTGCTTGTAAAGAATTACCAAATTTTCAAAAACAATATAACATTCATTCAGTTTTTCCACAAGATCAAAAATAGGTATCATGATACTTATCCTCGTTTTCACTCATTTTTCTTTTTAAAATTAAATGTGATTGTTGTAATTCCTCATTTTCCTGTTTGACCTCTTGACTCAACTCATCTCGTTGTTTTTCGAGATCTCGAATAATCTCTCGATCACGATACAATTGAGAGTCAGCTTATTTTTGAATACGTTTTGCCCTTTCATCAGCTTCAAGAAATTCTTTTAGATAATTGTTATCCTTGGTTAAGTTTTCCAAAACCGAATTTTCCTTTCCGTAACACATCTCAATCTGACTAGTCAAGGTCCTAATTTTGTTGTTGGAGCCCCTCTTTTGAGGCAAATCTTTTGATGTTTTGGCAGCTTCATCATAGCATTTCCTAGCGAGTGTTTCTAATGTACCACTGATCATAAAACAAGTGTATCAATTTCAACCTGCCTACTTATTAACATTTCCATTTGACAGAATCAATTGAATATTGCTATAATTTGATCATCATCAATGGTAACTTTTAAGTAATTTTAGTATGAGTTGATACATTTGTCATCATTCTCATTGATGGATGAAGATTGTACCTCACTTACAAATGCAGACTCATAGCTTGGCTCATCATCAGAATTTTGATCAGCTGGTTGAATTCTGGCCATTAAGCATATGTTTGCACTAAGTTCTTCAATTTCTTCCATCCTTGAAGCATCAGCAAAGAGAAAATCATTCTGCTCATCAGTAAGAATTCCACGCTTCAACCTAATTTGCCAACAACATTGTGCCACCATGAAATAACTTCGAATCGCGAACCTCTTGGCTAGGACCATTCTACATAATGACCATTTCCACCGCAGTAAAAAGCAATTACCCCTTTGAAGTATTGCTGGAGTCAGAATCGTACAATCCCCTTTGTGATCATTTTGCAGTCTCATTTGTAGCATTCATTTCTCAACAACTCTCCTTGACATAAGCTTCTTCTATTATTTCTCCAACATTACCAGAAATTTTACTGCTTGAATATTCACCCTATCACCTTGAACGACTGCTGATTTCTGGTAATTAGAACGAAGCACGAATACGAATGTTGTTGAATTAGAGAAATTTTTGAGTAATGGCTTTGCAAATAACCACATAGCAGATTGCTGAGTGGGATCTTCAGAATGGTTGTGAATCATCATCTGCTCAAACTCTTCATCAAAATCAACTATCAGAGTCTGGGGCATGTGACACATAATAAAAAGATGTTTTTCTAGGAAGATGGACCTCCGTTTGTGCTACTAGAGCCAAAGATCTGAGACTTTCTAACTTCTTGCCTTGAATTATTAACCAATTTCACAAATTGCAAAGATAATCAAAAAGATCATCAAACGAATCAACCGTCCAATTTCATAGCCTAACAAACATGAGTCACATATTTTCAACCATTCCGTTGCAACTATCCAAAACTTGTGTTAACTGAAACAGTTTGGAAACTTCAGTTGTTTCGTCCAAATCATCATAACTGAGCAAAACGATTGTAGACTGAAACTAGTGACTCTTCATGGTTCAGCAACAAATTGATCAAACCTCATTTGTAAACCGCGTTTCCCTGTCAACTTGGTTTTGTATAGTTCCCCTCATCAAACATTCAACATGATCCCACATTTCCTTGGCCGTCTTACAAGAATCCACATAATTGTAAATCTACAATAGGAATAGAAAGAAGAATCAAATACGTGAGTTCCATTTCGCATCATATTACAATAATTCATCTCCTTGAAGATCCCTCTACATCATGCAACCTTAGGTAATGATGAACCTTAAGATGATGTTCCTAAACACAAAAGGGCCATCTTCAAGTGCTTAGAGAATCCACCTTCCTGGTTTTCCCTCCTTGCGATAAAACATCGTTTGAATCACTTGCCCAGGTATGAACTACCCCCTTTCAAGCATAGGTGCCTATTCTTCAGAACTGACATTAGCGGAGGATTGTTGTATGTTTTGGATGTCGACATGTTTTAAGATTCAAAGATTGGATCTTTTTAGATGAATATGAGTGAGATTTGTGAGAAAATATCCAAACTCGGTAACAGTAGTCAAATTTGGTAACACTGTTCATGGACAACACGTAATCTGAAAACGAATATCCTTCTCGAACAGTACACTATCAAACTCGGAAATCTTCAAATACTAAACTCGGTAAAATGCAAACTACTCAAATTCGGTAACACTATTCACTATAAACTTGGTAAACCTAAATTGTTAAATTCCAACAGTTATGAATTACTAATAACCACAAATTCGATGAAACCGAATTTTATGATGACTAGATAATCCAAGTGTTCTAAAAAAATTCAAATTCGATAAAAACGAATTTTGATTGCCGAGTTTTAGTAAATCTTGAAAAACCGATATTTAACACTTCAAAACACGATAAAACCGTGAAATAAAAGTGTAAAATGGCTTGTAAAGCTTATTACCGAGTTTTGACTTAGTAAAATTCCCTATATCACAAATTCAATGGAACCGAATTTGTGAATCTTAACAAACTTGATAAAACCGAGTTTAATACCGAATTCCTAATAAACGACTTTTGATAGAACCAAAAGATCGAATATATCTATTACACTGATGTTACTTACTGAAATTGCTAAATTTACAAGAAAAAATGTTTTGAAACTCAAAATTACTCTACCGAGAATGCATAGCTTCTACCGATAATCAAAACCACACTTCCAAGAATGAAATGAACACTTCTGAGAACACAATAACGTCCAAAAACTTGAAATCACAGCCAAAATCAATCTCGAAACCTCAATATTACTCACCGAATTCGGAAATCTTGACATCTTGATTCTCGGTCAAATAAACACACGCACAAATCAAGCACTCTTCTTCTCTATTGGCGATTGATACCACTTGATAGGTCACATGAATCTTGAATCAATCATATCAACATGTAAGATTGAGAGAATGAGAGCAAGTAAAGGGAAAATTCAAATATTATTATGGAGGGAAAATGAGAGTTGGTTACAAGAGCATCACCCTCTAATGAAGATTAGAGGGCTATTTATAGGCAATGGGAGGGAGGCTTCCCTTCCTTATTTTCTAACTTGTCAATACTAGTCCCTAGACTTTGGTTATTATGCTATTTCTTACTTAAAGCATAATAAACCTTATTACAAGCAATATTAAACTAAACAAAATAAGTCCTAATAACAAAATATATAAAACCACATAACGACACTTTTCCATAAACCTAACAAGTTTGTTGCATCTTGCCGGCTCACAACCGATGTTGCAGCCTTCTAAAAGGTCGAGGAAATCACTGAGGTCGAAATAAGACTCCTGGACCATGGTCGGCTCGCATACCGATGTGGCAGTTGTTTAAAGGACCGAGGTTTAATAATGTTGCAATAATAATAATAAAAGTCGATAAAGCCAAATTTTGACTCCTGGGTTTATCTAAATAAAGCCACCGTCACTGGACTCGTAGTTGAGTTTTGTTTCAGATTGAAATAAAAAAGGATAACCCCTAAATCATGTGAAATTAGAACCTTAATGTGGACTTTATTCTCACCATATCATCTCTTTAGGAAATGATTTCAAACTAATTATGGTCTAAACCGGGTTTACTTTATATTAATAAGGACATAAATTATTTGTCATCAATAATAATAATAAAACCCTTAGAGGAATTAGGAATAAGGGAGCGAAAAGTAGTTGTGTTTACACAATTAGCATTTATAAGTAGTGTTAGCATCTTATCTTATGTTTGGCTGTGGATTTTTTTCGATTAAGCTTAGTTTTGGAGATGTGTGAAAATCAAGGAATGACGAAACTCCGATCTTAAAGCCTATTAAATAAATTTATTTAATTCTTATCTTATTTTTGTCTTTTATTGAATAAGTGGTTAAAACGGGGGGCGCTTTCGAAATAAATGATTTTTTAACCTTCTTAATGGACATTTTCTATTCTTGTTTAATTGTGAGGGGTCATAAGTAAAAAAGGGGATTTAATTATTTATTTTCGGGCGTGTTTTATTTACATTGCGTGAGGGACCAACAATGGCTTAGTGTGGGGGTAAAGATGTTGTAAAAACACACAATTAATTGTACCCCCGGAAACTGCCTATTATAACGATTAAAACACTAAAATATGATAAATAAGTGCAAATATGTTTGTATTGTGTTTTTAATGTCACATGTACAAATATGATTGAAAACAAAGCAAAAACAATAATTTTTAGGTGACTTTCGACGACGTTTTTACGTTTATCGAGGTTCAAACGAAGTCGTTAATATTCAACGATCATTCCATTAGAAAGAGCACGAAATTACGAGTCCAACGGTACCGGATTTTCTATCTTGAACCTTTTTATTTTGAACCTTTTATCCCATTTTTGAACCTTTTGTTATAATGAACCTGGTCCAAGACTAATGAAGGGATATATATTAAATTTCTCATTATATAATTAAAACTCTACTCTAGTCCAGCGGTAAACTGGCTAGAGTTAAGGTTTTCACCCACAAGGTCACGAGTTCGAAACCAGCAAGAGGGTTTATCCTCTCATTTCCACGTCACCGCCACGTGGTGCCATGTGGCAGCTGACGTGGCAATGATACGTGACAGACCCGATCCAGACCCGGACCCGACCCATGACCCGGCCTATGACCCGACCTGACCTGGCCCATGACCCGCCTGTTGACTGGCGGTCGACCACCGTTAACCGGTGGTTGACCGGTGGTCCGGCGGTGGTCAACGGTGGTCTGCCACTGTTGACCGTCGTTGACCGCCGGCGACCACTAATTGACCGCCACCGTTCACCGCCGGTGACCACCTTTGACCGCCACTGTTGAACGTCGTTGACCGGTAGTCCGGTGACGGCGCCGGAACAGTGATTACGCCACGTGGCACCACTCAGGTGGTGACACGTGACATATCTAATGATTAGCTGCAGGGATGGCAGGTCTGAGGTTTCAGGTACGAGGTTCAGACGGCGGCTCGAGGGTAATGATTGGCATACGAGGTACTGTAGCAGGCTTGGGATCCGAGCCAATCATTGGTTTGGGAATAGAATAATCCAGAAGCTGACGTGGCAGCTTGTGGTTGGTGTATTTGGAATAATACAGATAATGATTAGCTCGTACGAGGCACGCGTTTCCGAGCCAATCATATGCAATAAATGTGGCGGTTGGAGTGACGAAATGACCAAAATACCCCTAGATCTAGATCTCTCATTGGCTGACCATTGGAAATGACGAAACTACCCCTCTACACTCTTGGGCTATATAAATGCACACAACAGCTTCATTTGGGAGAGTTAGTTTTTAGTTTATTTTTCAAAAGTATATAAGATGTTAGGAGAATCATTATTAAAGGCAAAAGTATAAAATTAAAAGAGTCAAGGTTGGAGAAAGTTTGAGAAAGTGAGAATAGTGGTAACTTATTTTAGCTTATTATTGTAAAAGATTTTTAGCTTATTCTCAACTTATTGTATTGACTTATTTATGAAGATGCTTTTTATTAAGGTTGGTTTCTTTATTAAATGCTTATTATTTCTTTTTGCTTATTCTTCTACTCCTTTTCTTTAGCTAATTTCCAAATACAGCTCAGCTTTAAAGCTAATATTTTGGATTCGATCATCTTAAGCAACTATTCGAAAATATGTTCTTAATAGCTAAGTTGGATTATACCTTGAGTTGATTATGACAAAACATATTAAAGATGGAGGAACCTACCAAGACAAAGCTGGAATAACATTAATCTAGATTGAAGATTAGTCAAACATATTTAATGCTCACTAAAAGATAAAGAACAACATAATGCTGATTGAAGATTAGTCAAACATATTTAATGCTCCCTAAAAGATAAAGAACAACATTAATGTCTGTGATTGAAGATTAGTCAAATATATTTAATGTTGATTTAATAGTTTCCTAATTTTTATTTTGATCTTATCTTGTCCTTTAAAACCCAAACCCCTCTATTAAAGATGAAAGAGGGGTAGGCGTCTAGTATTGATCATCCATCATAGTTAGATCTCTCCAATGAGAGTCTAATAGTTTACATATAAGTTTTATGTAATAGTTTCATAGTCGACTGATTAAAGTCTAATAGTTTATAGTTTAATAGTTATGAATAAAAACCATGTGTTCCTAACATTGTTGTTCTTATTAGTTAATCCGCAGCGTGTGATCAATGTTATGATAAACCAAGATGGCAAATCGATCTAATGAAGCCTACAATTTAGTTCACAATTGTACAGAGCGGGTTGCTCTTTGATATATAGGAATCAAGTGTATTTTATGGTAGAAGAATGAAGAAGAAACCTAAACACGGACCAGCGTTTGATCTGAACGATGATAGTAAGTTTATGGCTTGTATTTAGAGAAATATTTGAAGAAGACATTTGATATTACTTATTTGATGATATGTAGTTGATTTACACAGGATTGTGTGTCTTATCATATCTTAAGGAGTGGTCCACCTGTTAAGATAACTTGTTCGTGATTATAAGGCGGTGACGAAGACTGAATGAATCTACACAGTGTCACGATCTACCTTATGATGCTTACTACGTACATTGCTATCACTATAACAGAGTACGTAATTGTGCTCATGTCTCATTTAATATAGGAATGAGGATTTTGTCAAAGACAGAGGTCCTACTATACATATCAGGTATGAGACTCGACGTCAAGAGGGATAAAAGACGTAGTAAGACACCTCAGTGAGAGTGTATATCTCTCGAGCAACTTCTCAACAATTCATATTATTCATTTGATTTCTATCATCATTGATAATTTGCAGCTGTTGGAGGCCTAACTAAAGTCCATGATTCAAGAGATGGTAAACAAGGTAATAAGGGTAAGCTTATGTTTATTTACCACTACATGCAGCTTGGATCACTTGAAAACAAAGCTTTATGATTAAATGATCAAAGGATTTAGAGAGATGTGTGGGCTGTTTTAGAACAGAAAGAATGAGTGCAAAAGGTGAGAAAAATATTGGGGAATAATCCAGTATTTATAGGACAAGCTGGAGGAGCGGGGTCTATGGCCGGTCCCCTTAAATAGGGTGCTGGCCCCCTTATAATTAAGGGGCCGCCCATGTACTTAAGGGGCCCGCCTATTTTCAGATGCTCCCCTTTTTGTCCTATTCAGGGGAGGTGTTTACTGGACTTTTTCTAGCCATTTTAGGTTCGAAAATTTGAAATTCAAAATGTTTATTTTGAATAAAACATTTCTTTTAAATGTAGAAAATGTTTTGTGATGTTTATAAAAATTTTAACAATATTTTATAAAAGTTTGAGGTTGAATAAAAATTTCCTTTGATCATAAAATGCATTAAGCATTTATTTATTCATACCTTTAAGTGATGTAAATGTTGAAATGAGAATTTACTCCTAATTACTTGTTTACGTTTAATTTTACGTTGAACGTTTTCATATTTTGTGATTATCAAAACGTAAAGATGTGAAAGATATTAATAATGTTTTTAGGCATTATATTTCTACCAACAAAATGTTTCATGAGATTTTTCGAATAATAACGTAGTGCTTATTCTAGTTTGCTTATCGTAAGTTCTCATTTCCGTTGTTTGTCTTGCTTATTTTGTTTAGATCTCTCGTGTTTTTTTACTCGTTTGATTAAGTGCTTATAAGTAGCTTATTGGTTCTATGTATTGTTTAGTTTGCTTGAAATAAGTGCTTATTCGGTTCAGCCATTAGCTTATTTTGTTAAAGTAAAAAAGTGCTTATCTGATATAAGCTTATGATTTCCTTAATTTAAGAACGTGTTCTAAAATTCTTGTGTCGGTCTATTCTCATTTGTCCTTGGGCCGCATTTGGTTTATAAAAGTTCATCATTGGGCCTTGGTTGGTTTAAATCATTTGGCTGTCATTAGATAGTGTAGGCCACGTTTAGGATTTGCTTAATCACCACTTGGGCTGCGTTTGTTAGTAGAATTGGAATTGGTTTAGTTAGAATCGAATTTGGCCTCACTTGATTATTGGGCCTGTGTTTGGTTATAAAGAGAACTGCAAAGTGAATTTGTGTTATTATATGTTAATAGTTTATGTTCGTTTTGTGTTTTAGGTACCGGTCAATTCTTGAGGCGTGGAGCTTAAGGGTCTAGTAAACTAGCTTAATATTTTAAGTTTAAAGCTTTTAGCTCCTAAACTTGTTTATTTTGATAGATTATTAGATCGGGTGGTTTTTGTTCTTTTGCGGTTCTTCGACTCGGTTTCCCCCCTTTTCTCTTTTCAATTTATTAGTGTAGATTTATTTAGTTTAATATGTTTTTATTTGCTTGTTTGATGATTATTATGATTAGTGAGTAGATTTTATTATATGCTTGTTAAGTGTTAAATTGTTTAGTGAATTAAGTGTGATTATACAAAAGAAAAATATTGATTAGTGATTTTTATATTACTTAAATTATTGTTTTGGTTATTCGAGCGGGCAAAAGCCGTAAGAATAATTAGGCATTAATTTAGTAATCGATATCTTAATAAAAGTTGTTTTCAATATAAGCCAACGTTGTGAGAAGATAATTTGTTAGAAAGATATTGGTTCATCAATACGGACTTAATTAATTTAATCACGCTTAAGGATCTAAACAAGTCACTTAACAAGCATATATGGTGGTTGATGATGAAAGAAGGGAGATGGTGAAATTGGTGATATGCATTGAGGATTTATAAAGAGAGATTTGTTTGAAAATGGAATGAGATTTGAAATAAGTTAGGATATCCAAATTTTTCGAGCATTCTGGGCAAATATAGCCGATACTAGGTAAAAGAGGGCAAAAAGCAGAATTTTTTTTGTTTTACTAGTGAAAATCTATGGGCGGTCCCCTTAAAATTAAGGGGGCTGACCTTGATGAATTAAGGGGGCCACCCACGTTGATCTCCATTTTCCACAAAAAATCGACTTTTTCCTCTTTCAGAATTTTGTAGGGTATTTTTATTTTGGGTGGTTTATATGCAACAAGCCCCATAGAGTTTTTATAAGGCACATTTAAACATAATAACAATAATAAAACACATTGAATCATGAAACCAAAGTGGCATAGCTAATTGATTTAATAAAACAACCAAAGGTTTAAGGCATCATAGCAAACAAGTACCTAAAAGATAACCAACACATAAGTCTTATTCGGAATAAATCAATAATCACCACACAAGTAAGTTAATTAACAAACACATAATTAAGTAGAAATTGTATTTCAAACTAATCAGAAGTCCATCAAAGCTCACTTCAACTCCATGTCTTTATTCTTTTTCTTATGCTAAACACTCCTTTTAGTGCCTTTCCAAATGATTTGAAACCTTCGCGCATCTCCTTATGCATTTGTTGCGTTTGGTTGAGCAAGTCGGTTTGACGTTCAAAGAGAGTTTTTTCATCGGTTCGTTCGGAAACGGAAGGCATTTGGTAGTTTTGGTAGTTGAGTGTGAATCACGAGAGTTAAGATAGGTTGTAGGATATAGGAGTACTTGCACGAGAATTTTAGACATCATCATCATCCATCAATGTTGATGAGATGACGTCCCATGATGATGAGAAGATGAAGATGAGACGGAATGGCGTGCTTGCCACAGATCACTTTTGGCGAGTGCGCTCGTCGAGTTTTGTTTAAGTAGCAAGAGGACCGCATGACTTGAAACAACAATGTCCCAAATGCCATTGTCGAGATGAGGATATGCTTCCATGATGTGTCAATAGAGACGAGTCAAGAACATGCCATATGGAAGATTTGCGGTTGGATTGGCTCTAGCACATTCGATTCTTTTGACAAAGAAGTAAGCAAGATTGTATTGTTCCTCGGCAACAACACAATACAACATGTGAGCAAGACAAGCGGGGAGATGGTCCCGATGTCCCCCGAGTCCGAACACATTCTCTCAAATGAGTTCTTCCCATTGCTTCATGTCGGGGCTTAGTTCTTTAGTGAGGATTTGATTTGGAGTAAGAGTGACGGTTTGACTCTTAATGGTACGGTCTACCATGACACGTTCCAATTCAAGAAGTCGACGAATATCGTCGGGAGTAGGAAGGTCGGTGGAGTATGGTCCCTCGGTTTCTTGAGAATACTCAAGAGATGCAAGGTCCCACTCGTTGGTGAAAACGGCTTGACCGTTGTAAGGAATTTTGAGGGATTTGACCGAATTGAGCAAGAAAGTGAATTATGATTCATTTGACAATCATAAAAGAGATGACAAGATAGCCATATTCATCGGTTTGAACCGTGACTTGACTATAGAAGTCTAGAATAAATCTCGGAACAATCGGTTCGTTGATTTTAAAGAGACAATCGAAGCAATATTAGTGACAGACGCTCATGTTTGTTGGTTTGTAATAGGCATGATCAACAACACACCTTCGTAAATGTTGTGATTTTCAATGGATTTGTAAATTTGGCAATGGTAGGAGTGATGCCGTGGATTTTGGATACTTTTTGGGATTGTAGGATTTTAGTAAGGGATAATATCTGATGGTAGTGGCGCCTTGCATTTTGTCACCTAAACAATTTACACCAACATAAATGTTTATAGCAACAATATAATAAGTTTTTGAAAAATGACAGATGTGGGACAAGGATTAATTGACACTAAAAATAACTCCTAAGAAGTGATCCATATTTTCCTTAATTTATCTTTGACTTAATCTCGATGAAAATTATTATATTAGTTATAAATATCAACATCAAGACCATGAACCAACACTCCCCTTAATAATATAATTTTGTTTAAATTGATCAAAACCATAAGTCAATGTAAAATATATGTTGACAAGAGTAATGAAGTTTATTATTTTTAACTTGATAAAAGTTAAGTGGTGTTTGTTTTTATTCAAAAATCGTGTTTTAAAAGGTTGAACCAAACGCCCCTTTATTTCATACTAATCGCAAAATATATCAACATATATATGAATTATATATCTTGATGACTTATACAAGCTAGTTAAGTGTTTACACAAGTGACAAAACTATGGTGCTGTTCAATTCGACT
Source organism: Tanacetum coccineum (assembly GCA_026074375.1). NCBI lineage: Eukaryota > Viridiplantae > Streptophyta > Magnoliopsida > Asterales > Asteraceae > Tanacetum > Tanacetum coccineum. The sequence goes on from BQNB010048766.1 coordinate 27,297, forward strand.
TTAAAGTTGAACCTAAGAAAACTAACCAAACACCCCTTTATTTTTGATAACACAATTTTTTTTGTTAATTGATTCGAAAAAGTATACATTTAGAATGTACGTTTTGATGGGCAAAGTAATGTTTTAACCATGTTTTTGTGCATGAATTACAACAAAGTATAAACTTTGGTTTTAAGATTAGAAAAAATATTATGTATATTTAAGAAAATTTCGAACCCCCAAAAAAAAAAAAAAAGTTGTGACTCAATAGTGTTTTATTCAATCCTATCAAGAAATGAAGTGTTTACTATTGACTAATACGGGTATCATTATATTATGGAAATCCCTAAGCTAAAATAAAAATAAAAAGTTATGAAAATGGATGAAGAACACCCCAATTTTTGATTGAAAGCAACATTAGGATGAAATCAAATGAAAAGATAGATGAAAAACTACAATAGATTTGTTATACGATTAGTTAGTGATTACCCCCTTTGCCGAATTTTGGTTAATTGGATTATTTGAAGTTTGATTTTTTGAAGTTTTGGTGAAAATGTTAGAGGCGTTCACAGCAGGTGGCAGAGGAAAGAAGAAATAAAATAAAATGTGTTTTGGGCTAAGTATATTTTGACTGAAAAGGGTTGTGTGAGTTTTCTAGTGCCGTCCCCTTAAATAATTAAGGGGGCCTCCCAATTTACACGGCCGGTCCCCTTAATTTTAAAGGGGCCCCCTCGAAAAAAATTTCTTTGACTATTTCAGACGAGATAATCAAGATGTCAATTTGAGAGGTGATTAAGGGATGAGTTTTCTTGCAAGGAGGAGGAATTAATTTCCTTGAAAGGAAAATTAATTGATTTGATTTGAGACGAGACGAGAATGGATAGTGAAAATAATGAAATAGCAAGACATAGTTGAGAAAATCAACAAGTTAATTCGATGGCGTAGAGTGATTGATTGACATGGTTCCGAGAACGATCGTTGGGGTCGAAGGGAGTTTGTTTCATCCATAGTGTGTCAATGATCTTCGCGCGACTAATCCTACTTCTATGTTAATTATTAACCACTAGCTTGCTCTTCTTCATCTACGTGATTTTGCTACGTGGTCATAGAAGATTTCCATTTTGTATGACTAAAATATACGCAAATAAATAGTTTCAAAATGACTAATCTCTTCAAAGCTAGAAAACCAACAAATGGTATTTCTAGAGACTACACTATTTTCTAAGAACTAATTATACTACATCAACATAGTAACACATAGACATTTACTTATAATCTATACTTTACGAATATGAAAAGTGAAACGTACCTTAGTCTTTAGAATAATCTTCATTAATGTCTTCACAATGTAGACGATAAAGGCTCATGGGAACCTTATCATGAATTTCTTAATCCGAAGACAAAGAGTGTATGTGGATGATTAACCTCGGAAGATAAGATGATTTAGCCATTTGGTCCCCATCGTTTCATGGGTCCGAAGTTATTGTTTCCGAACATGTTTTGCATTTGGTTTGAACACATGCATGGTGAACATCTTCCACATTGAGAAAAGCTTGGTTGATGTGGATGATTCCACATTTTGTGACTAGTGTTAGAGTTAATTGTGTTACAGATATTCTTTAAGATCATGCCATTTTGTTTAATGAAAAGAATACAATTTCATCCCTTTTAGGCTTTCGGATTAAATTAATAGGAGGAAATCGACCATCGGTAATAACATGCCAAAGATCTAGATCATTTTGATTTTCACATAGAGTATCGAATCTATTTTTTCCAATAAATAAATTCCATCACTTTCAAATATGGTAGTCTATGCATAGTAGATTGCCCCTTACTAAATATGTTTTTCCCGATTCCATAGGATCGAGTTCAAGTTTTAAAATACCATAATACAAAATCTTGTTTAGCGTGGAATCTTGATACCATTTATGGAAAACTCGAAAGGGGGGTTGAATAGTTGTACCGCTTTTTAATTTAAGTGTTTTGTATGTTTGTAAACTTAGATCGACTTTTTGTGAATTAAACGCTGCAAAATATGAACAAGATAAGCATATGAAATGATAAAGAGTAAAAAAGAGATAAGAGGAAAGAACAAACAAACCACACCGCTAGGATTTATAGTAGTTCAGGTAATCGAAGACCTCTTCGCCCTACTTTCCACTCCCTCCCCGAGCACCTAACATCGAGAGTTTCTTCACTATGTCAACAAACTCCCTTATGGCAGAGAAACCGACACAACGTTAGCTATACACCGATTTACGACACAAAGCTAAATGTCCGAGTTCTAATCTTAGCTAGAACCAATCTAACACAACACCACTTCACGACTTGTTCACGACTTCACAACTTCACAACTTCTTCACAACTTCACACCTTCTTCACAACTTCACAACTTCTTCACAACTTCACACCTTCTTCACAACTTCACAACTTCTTCACAACTTCAAAACTTCACTTCACCACACTACTTATATTACAACTATCTAACACTACTTGTTAAGATTCACCAACGATTCTAGACTATACTTAACAAAAGATCGTAAAGGATTCTAGCTACAAACACACAACTTACAAGATATACAATTGAGTTACAATATGTAGTATGGATGCCAACAAGATTGCTATGCACACTAATGTTTAATACTCTCACTTGATGATGGAAGTATTCTTCTCTCCGCACTATGAAGGAAAATTTTTTTTTTTTTAAGCTTGAATCACTTGGAAACAAAGCTTTATGATTAAATGATCAAAGGATTTAGAGAGATGTATGGGCTGTTTTAGAACAGAAAGAATGAGTGCAAAAGGTGAGAAAAATGTTGGGGAATAGTCCAGTATTTATAGGACAAGCTGGAGGAGCGGGGTCTATGGCCGGTCCCCTTAAATAGGGTCCGCCCCTCTTATAATTAAGGGGAGGCCCCATAGTATTTAAGGGTGCCACCCATTTTTCAGACGCACCCCTTTTGTCCTATTCGGGGAGGAGTGTTTTATTGGACTTTTTCAAAGCCGTTTTAGGTTCGAAGAAATTTGAAATTCAAAATGATTTTATTTTGAATAAAACATTTCATTTAAATGTAGAAAATATTTGAGATGATTATAAAAATTTTTAAAAATATTATTATAAAAGTTTGAGGTATGAATAATAATTTCCTTTGATCATAAATGCATAAGCATTTAATTATTCATACCTTTAATGATGTAAATATTGAAAATGTACAAGGTAATGAATAAATAAATGCTTAATGCATTTTAGATCAAAGGAATAATTTTATTCACCACAAACTTTAATACAAATATTGTAAACATTTTTATAAACATCAACAAAATAATTTTCTACATTTAATACAAATGTTTTTATTCCAAAATAAACAATTTTGAATTTCAATATTTCGAACCTAAAACGGCTATGAAAAAGTCCAATAAACACCTCCCACTGAATAGGAGCAAAAAAGGAGCGTCTGAAAATGTGTGGTCTCCCCATAAATACTGGGCGCCCCCCTTAATTATAAGGGTGGCCGCACCCTAGTTTAAGGGGACCGGCCATAGGAACCCCGCTCCTCCAGCATTTCCTATAAATACTGGGACTATTCCCTAACATTTTACACACCTTTTGCACTCATTCATTCTGTTCTAAACAGCCCATACTCAATCTCTCTAAATCCTTTTGTCAATTAATCATAAAGCATGTTTCCAATTGATTCAAGCTTAATCCCTCAATGCGAAGAGAAGAATACTTCCATCATCAAGTGAAGAAGTATTACACCTTAAGAGTGCATAGCAATCTTGTTGCATCCATATCACATATTTGTAAATCAATTGTATATCTTGTAAGTTTGTGTGTAGAGCTATAATCTTTTACGATCTTTGTCAGCATAGTTAAGATCGTGTTGATCTTAACAAGTATTGTTAGATCGTTTAATATAAGTAGTGTGGTGAAGTGAAGTTTTGAAGTTGTGAAGAAGTTGTGAAGTTGTGAAGTTGTGAAGAAGGTGTGAAGTTGTGAAGAAGTTGTGAAGTTGTAAAGAATGTGTGAAGTTGTGAAGAAGTTGTGAAGTTGTGAAGTCGTGAACAAGTCGAAAGTTTGGTTGTGTTATATTGGTATCTAAGCTAAGATTAGAACCGACATTGTACCTTTTGTCGTAAATATCGGTGTAAGCAACGTTGTGTACGGTTTTCTCTGCCATAAGGGAGTTTGTTGACATAGTGAAGAAAACTCTCGAGTTAGGTGCTCGGGGAGTGGAGTAGGGCGCAGAGAGCATCGTTTACCGAACCTACAAAAATCCTCGCGTTGTGGTTATGATTGTTCTGTACCTCTTATCTCTTGTTTTACTTTATCATTTCATATACTTATATTGTTCATATTGTGCAAGCGTTGAATTCACAAAAAGTCGAATCTAAGTTTTACAAACATACATAAACCTTAAATTAAAAAGCGGTAAAACTATTCAACCCCCTTCTAGTTTTTCCCCAAAATTGGGTAACAGGAGAACCCCGCTAACAAGATTTTTAATAAAATTGTAATTTTAAAAACTTGAATAGATCTTAAGGGAATCGTGAAAAAATTTAGAAGGGCAATCTATGCAGAGACTACCCACTATGTTGAAAGTGATGGATTTATTTATTGGAAAAATAGATTCGAAACTTATGTGAAGTCAAAAGATCTAGATCTTTGGCATGTTATTACCGATGGTGATTTTCCTCCTATTCAATTTAATCCCGAAACTAAAAAGGATGAAATTGTATCTTTTCATAAACAAAATGATGATCTTAAAATATCTGAAACAAATTACTCTAACACTAGTCATAAAATGTGGAATCATCCACATCAACCAAGCTTTTCTCAATTGTGGAAGAAAATGATTCACCGAGCAGCTGTTCAAAACCAATGCAAAACATGTTCAGAAACAATAGACTTCTGACCCATGAAAACAATGGGGACCCAAATTGCTTAATCATCTTAACTTCCTGAGGTTAATCATCACATACACTCTTTTCTTCGATTAAGAAATTCATGAAAACGTTCCCCTATGAGCCTTTATCGTCTACATTGTGAAGACATTAAGGAATATTCTAAAGACTAAGTACTTACACTTTTCCATATTCGTAAAGTATAGAATAATGAAGTAAAATTCTAATGTGGTTACTATGTTGATGTGTATAAATAGTTCTTAGAAAATATTGTAGTCTCTAGAAATACCATTGTTAGTTTACTACTTTGAAGAGGATTAGTTCCACTATGAACTATTCTTTCGCCGTATAGATTAGTCCATCAAAAAGGAAATCTTCTATTGACCACGTATCAAAATCACGTAGATGGAAGAAGAGCGACAAGCTAGTGGTGTTTAAATAATTAACATTAGAAGTAGGATTAGTCGCTCGAAAGATCATTGGACACACTATGGAATGAAACTAAACTCTCCTATCGACCCCAAACAAGATCGTCTCGATCCATGCAACAATCATCTACGTCATTTCGAAATCAACTTGTTGATTATTCTCAACGAGCGTGACCATGTCATATTTCATTATTTTATCACTATCCATTCCTCGTCTCGTACTCAAATCAAATCAATTAATTTTCCTTTCAAGGAACTTTAATTCACCACCTTGCAAGAAAACTCATCCCTATAAACTCATCCTATCTCAAATTAGAGAACATCATGATATCTCCGTCACCTATATCAATAGTGCAAAGAATATTTTTTTCATTACAGATGGCGTGCCCCATTATAAATTATAAGGGAACCATCCTAGTAAATTGAGGAGGTCCCCCATTAATTTTTTAAAGGGGACCGGCGCACTAGAAAAACAAACAAACCCCTTTTCTAGTCAAAAATAACTTTAAGCCAAGACACAAACATTTAATTTAAATTCATCTTTCCTCTTCCACCTGCTGTGAACGAACCATTTTCACCAAAACCTTCAACAAATCAAACATTCAAATCAATCCATTAACCACAAAATTCCAAGGGGAAACACTTAACTAATCGATCAACAACATCTAATGTAAGTTTTTTCTCAGCTTCTCTATCAATGATTTCATCCCTATTTTGCTTTCAATCACAAATACGGGTGAGTTCTTTCATCATTTTCCTACTTTTTTAATTTTAATGCTTAGGTGATTTTTCCATAACTATTCTTGATACCCGTAGTCAAAGTAAACACTACATTCTTGATAGAATTGTGAATCAAAACAACTAATTGAGTCACATATTTTTTTGAGGTTCGAAATTTTCATACTAATATACATACGATATTTCTATCTTAAAAACAATAGATTTATAACATTTTTTATTCATGCCAAAAACATGGTAAAACCACATTACACTATTGCCCCTCAAATACGTACATTCCATAAATGTAATACTTTTCGAACCATATCAAAAAAATGTGTTATCAAAATAAAGGGGTGTTTGTTAGTTTTCTCTTAGATCAATCTTTTTAAAGTCTAAATGACCATCAAACCATAGTTTTGTCCACTTGTGTAAAACACTTAACTAGCCTTGTATAATACATCAAGATAATATATTCATTATAGATATTTGTAATAATATTTTGCGAGTAGTATGTAAAAAACGGGGCGTTCTTGAGGCGATTCAACCTTTTAAAACCCGATTTTTTGAAATAAAAACCAAACACCACAACTTAAACTATATATCAAGTTAAAAATGACTAACTTATACCTTTGTCAACATGAAATTATACTTGACATATGTTTTTGACAAACTTAAACAAACTTCCATATTAATAAAAGGAGTGTTTGTGTTCAATGTCTTGAAGTTGAAAATATTATAACTAAATACTATTATATTTCTTTCATCCGAAGATTTAAGATCAAAGAATAAATTAGATGAAACATAGGATCTACTTCTTATAGTAGAAATTTTTAGTGTCAAAAAAATCCTTGTCCCCATCTGTCATTTTTCAAAAACTTAACTAATATTGTTTGTAATAACATTTTTATGTTGGTGACTAAATTGGTGATAAGGTGACAAAATGCCCAAAGAATCACAAAACCTACACAGCCTGATATATCCCATTACTAAAGTCCTACATCCCAAAAGTATACCAAAATCCCGGCATCTCTCCTATCCATTAACACAAATTCTACAAATTCCATTAAGAAACACAACATTTACAGAAGTCGTGTTGTTAGTATCAAGCCTATTACACAATCCACAAACAGATCAGGCGTCTCTTCACAACATATTCGCTTCAATCGAGTCCTTTAAAATCAACGAAACCGATTGTTTCCCAAGGAGAAAAAAAATAAACAAAGGTACGAGATTCTTATTCTACAACTCTTTATAGTCAAGTCACTTGTTCATAACCGAGAATATAGACATATCTTGTCATCCTTACTTTTTATGATACACAACATGAATTCATAACACCCCCCCCTCACTCTTTGCTCAATTCGGTCACAAATCCTCAAAAATATCCTTAACAACGGTCACAAGCCGTATTATCAACAACTAGTAAGGGACCTTGCATCTCATTGAGTATTCTCAAGAAACCGAGGAGACCTATACTCCACCAGACCATCCTACTCCAGGCGATATTCGAGACTTACTGAATTTGTGAACGTGTCATGTTAGACCGTACCATTAAGAGTCAAACCGTCACTCTTACTCCAAATCAAATCCTCACATACAAGAGAACTAAGCCCACGACATGAAGCAATGGAATACTCGATTCGAGAGAATATGTTCGGACTCGGGGGACATCGGGACCATCTCCTCGTTGTCTTAATCACAAAATGTTGATTTTTGTGTTGTTCAGCCGGGAAACAATACAATCTTGCTTACTTCTATGATCCCAAAGAGATCTTCGAGAATGTGCTAGAGCCAATCCAATCAGCAAATCTCTTCCCATATGGACATGTTCTTGGACTCGTCTCATCGACACATGCCATGGGAGAAGCATATCCTCATCTCGACAATGGCATTTATGACATTGTTGAATCAAGTCAAGCGTCCTCTTGCCTTAACAAACTCTGAACTCAGACCTCGGAAGTGATCGTGGCAAGGCTCGCCATTACCGGTCTCATCTTCATCTCTCATGCATCAGGGGTACGATCATCTCATCAACATATGATGATGATGGAGTCTAAAACTTCTCGTGCACAGTACTCCAACTCTCCTACAACCTATCTTAACTCTCGTGATCCACTCATACTACCAAAACTACCAAATGCCATCCTTTCCCCGAACGTCTAACAGATGAAACTCTCTTTGAACTATTATGTATTATTTTCAAACCGACTGCTAACCAAATCAACAAATGCATAAGGATTATGCGCGAAGGTTTTGCAATCATTTTGGAAAGCACTAAAAGAAGTGTTTAGCAAGAAAAAGAAATAAAGACATAGGAGTGAAAGTGAGCTTGATACTAGCTTAGTTTTGAAACAATTTTCTAACTTATTTACATGTGTTGTTATAAACAACTTGTGTGTGATTATCTGATTAATCGAAAAACATACTTCGTGATGGTTATCTTTTAGGTATTGTTTGCTATGATGCATTAACACCTAACATGTTGTTTTGATAAATCAATAGCTATGCCACTTTGGAGTCATTCCATGATTCGATGTGTACTTATATATGTTAAAATGATAAATGTGCTTATAAACAACTCTATAGGGCTTGCGGCAAATAAAACCACCAAATAAAAAAATACCCACACAAAAATTCTGAGAAACAAACTTCGAATTATTTTTGTGAAACAATAACCAACATGGAGTGCCCCTTAATTCATCAAGGTCAGCCCCCTTAATTTTAAGGGGACCGCCCATAGATTTTCACTAGTAAAAACAAAACAAAGATTCTGCTTTTTGCCCTCTTTACCTAGTCATCGGCCTATATTGCCCAGAATGCTCGAATACAAAATTTGGAATCATCCCTAAACTCTTCTTCAATTCATTCCATTTTCAAACAAATCTCTTCTTATAAATTCCCATCCAAATGCAATATCACCAATTCACCATCTTCCTTCCACATTCATCATCACTATCCACCACATAAACCTCCAAAGGGGGGTGGGGGGGGGGGGGGGGGGGGGGAGCCTCCACTAGAGCCTCTATTTCCAAAGTCTCCAAGAGACCAAAAATCAACATCATTCCACCAAAACAATTGTTTGTGGATTTAACCCAAGATGACACAAAAACTCCATCACCCAAACTTCCAATTTCATCACCTAGTGCTCCTAATGCACCCTCCAAAACACATCAACCAAGACACTTCTTCATCTTATTGGATTCTAGACACCATACCCAAATCACCAACCTCATCAACATCACTTTCACCAAATGGTTACTTGAACCCACTAACATCTCCTCCTCCAAGGGTTTCTCCACCACATCCAACTCAAGAAAATGCATCAATAGACATCACTCTCACTCTTTCCCTAATTACCCCACTTGATGTCCAATTTGATACTCCATCATCTTTACCACCTATCATTGAGCCATATTCTTCACTCCTTGGAATTTCTACTTAAAGCGCATTTAACTCATGACCTTTGTATGTATCCACAACACAGAAACCCACATCTTAGGTTAAGTGATGACTTCAACGTAATAATGTTTCAACATTGAACATATGCTCTCACAACCACCAATAACCCATCACACCACCTCCTACCATCCCTCCCTAAACGTAAACCATACTCTATGGTTCTAGTCTCTCAAATAATTGATCATCCCACCATTTGCAAGCAAGTCCTATGAACCTTTACATAGTTATACAGGAACCTTTGTAGTTTTTAAATTTTCATGATCAAATAGTTTTTTTATGTATGCTTGTGTGTGGTTTACACACATTGCCTTAAATGAATGAAGTATCTCTTTATTTGATGCTTGCTTTCTCTTGTCATATTTTTCCTTCCTTCTTGCTACATGTTAGAAATAGTTGTGTTGTTCTAACTTGTTTTTGTAGCCAAGAAAGCATAGCTCGATTCCTTGGTGCCATCGAACAAGGGGGAGTACACATCAAGGGGAAGCATTTATTCCGTTGATTTTACTAGCAATCCTCGACGATGCCTTTTTGATTCTACAAAAAGAGGGAAAATGACATGAAACTCACTAAATACTTGTTTAAAAATAATTTTACATTTAATGAGTTTAAATTTTGTAATCATCAAAAAGGGGGAGATTGTTGATAGAAATATAATGCCTAAAAACATTATTAATATCTTTCACATCTTTACGTTTTGATAATCACAAAATATAAAAACGTTCAACGTAAAATTAAACGTAAACAAGTAATTAGGAGTAAATTCTCATTTCAACATTTACATCACTTAAAGGTATGAATAAATAAATGCTTAATGCATTTTATGATCAAAGGAAATTTTTATTCAACCTCAAACTTTTATAAAATATTGTAAACATTTTTATAAACATCACAAAACATTTTCTACATTTAAAAGAAATGTTTTATTCAAAATAAACATTTTGAATTTCAAATTTTCGAACCTAAAACGGCTAGAAAAAGTCCAGTAAACACCTCCCCTGAATAGGACAAAAAGGGGAGCGTCTGAAAATGGGCGGCCCCCTTAAATACATGGGCGGCCCCCTTAATTATAAGGGGGCCGACACCCTATTTAAGGGGACCGGCCATAGACCCCGCTCCTCCAGCTTGTCCTATAAATACTGGACTATTCCCCAACATTTTTCTCACCTTTTGCACTCATTCTTTCTGTTCTAAAACAGCCCACACATCTCTCTAAATCCTTTGATCATTTAATCATAAAGCTTTGTTTCCAAGTGATCCAAGCTCAATTCCTCAAGTGCAAGAGAAGAATACTTCCATCATTAAGTGAAGAAGTATTACACCTTAGTGTGCATAGCAATCTTGTTGCATTCATATCACATATTTGTAAATCAATTGTATAAATCTTGTAATTTGTGAGTAGTAAGCTAGATTCTATTTTATAACGAATTATCTTTGTAAGTATAGTTAGAAACGTGTATTCTTAACAAGTAGTGTTTAGTATATTTGTAATAAAAAGTAAGTGTGGTGAGTGAAGTTTGAAGTTGTGAAAAGTTTGAAGTAATGAAGTTTGTGACGAAGTGTGAAGAAGGTGTGAGGTTGAGAGAGAAGGTGTGAAGTGTGAATAAGGGTGAAGTTTGTTTTGAAGAAGTTAGAAGAGTTGTGAAGTCGTGAATAAGCGATAAGTTGTAGTTGTGTTATATTGGTTCTAGCTAAGAATAGAACTCGACATCTAGCTTGTTCCGTAAAACGGTGTAATCAACTTGTGTAACGGTTTTCTTTCTCCGCCATAAGGAGTTTTGTTGACATAGTGAAGAAGAACCTCCTTGAGTTTGGTGCTCGTGCTGGAGTGGAGAAGGGTGCGAAGAGTCCTGCGTTACTGAACCACGTATAAATACCTAGCGTTGTGGTTTGATTGTTCTTACTCTTATCTCTTGTTTTACTTTATCATTTCATATACTTATATTGTTCATATTGTGCAAGCATTGAATTCACAAAAATTCGAATCTATGTTTTACAAACATACATAAACCTTAAATTAAAAAGCAATAAAACTATTCAACCCCCCTTCTAGTTTTCCACACTATGTATAATATATCATTAAAGATATATCACCAGTGATATATCATACAAAGTACTATCTCCTATGTTTATAGAGATAATACTATGACCAGTGATAAATGCTTATATCACTAATGATATATGCTTATAGAGATGGTATCATGCTTATATTTTTTGTTATAATGATATATGATAATAGAAGACAGTAATTTTTAATAGTTAAGTTTTAATTTTTAGGGAGAATTATATATATACCCACTAAAACTTGAATATTTGCAAATATACCCAAAATACAAGTTTTCAATGCATGATGTACAATGTAAGTTAAGCATGTTTTGGGTATATATGCAAATATGCAAGTTTTAATGGGGATATATGCAATTTCCCCTAATTTATATGGTTTCTTTTTATATATTTAATGGAAAAAAACAGTAATATGTATGATATATCACCAGAGATAATGAATAGAGATAGTACTACGTATGATATATCACCAGAGACAAATTCTTATATTATTTTTTTATATATTTAAAAAACAGTTAGTCTATGAGACAATAGAAGAAAAGTTTCAAAATGTATTGTAAGAGAAAACGAAGCTTCAGCATTTGTTGAAAGAGTGTATGGATATGGATGAACTATTCAGTGGAGACGAAAAGTTACCATTATATGTTAAAAATTTCAAAGAAGAGTTCACAAAAGGTTTGCATAAAGATGAAGAAAGAGCATGAACTAGTGGTGTTGGTAATGAGGATGGTGCTTGATAACGCCCAAATTATACATGTTTTCGGTGGCATTATTTGTATATATTTAATCATTTCTCGTGAACTTTTGATACTTAATAGCTTAAATTGCTTGCAGGTTCAATTGAAGATATCCCGAGGTCTAACACAATAAAGATCGAACATTTATACGCTAAGGAACACAACATACAAGAAAAGATAAAGAATCAAGCCTAAAGTGCAAATGTGCGCCGCACTTACCAATTGTGAGAAATTAAAGACTTAGTCAATTTCAGCATTAACTCCATAAGTACGCCGCACAAAGAATTTTGTGCGCCGCACTTTCCATCTTATGTTGAAGAATAAATGAAGACATTAATGCTACTGCATTAATACCCTAAGTACGCCGCACAAATTCCTTTGTGCGCCACACTTCTCTAATAAACATTTAATTCCCTCGCATTTAATCACCAAGTACGCCGCACATTTTACCTTGTGCGCCGCACTTTCACCCCTCACTCAGCTTATAAATAGAGGACGAATTTCACACATTTCAATCATCCTCTCATACATCCTTTAACTAATACACACCATTATCTCCCTTATGAAGTCCTAAGCACTTCCCAATCATTCTCCAAGAATAAACACCATATCCTTTGAAGAATAAAGATCAAATCACCAAGAACGACGAAGAACATCATACTAGTTTAGTAAAACAATGAAGTTTGTTATCAAATCAAGTTATGTTATGAACTCCTTAGTCATGAGAGGCTAAATCTCTCATGACTACTCGGTGATGTTATGATAATGAATAAGTGTTTGGTATGATCATGATCTCTTTAATCTCAAGCTTATGTTGCGACCTTATTATATCTTATCTTGTCAGTTTTTCTTATCAATCTTAGATTATATAATCATATTGGTATAGGTCGAAAGACCCGTTATGATCTATGTGGTTTTAAAGATTTGTATATGGTCTTTAACATTTGTGTTGAGAAATCTACTTTTGTAAATTGATAAACAAAATAAGCTTTGATATATTAGCAACTAGATTATTTGATTGACACATTTGGTTTAGTTAACTAAATATAAGTCTTGAGTTAATCAAGTTAATTTGTGAAAACATTTTCTGATGAGAAATCCTTTTATAAGTTAAAGGTTCCATCTTCGAGGTCTTAATATATTTCCAACAACTTATGATAATTTTCAACGATCTAGTAGTCCATCTTTATTATCACGTAAAAACCAAAAGTTATTTTCAAAAACTGTTTAAAAGTCAATATTTCTTCTGATTAATATACTACATACGTTGGTTATGACTTTTACGCCGTTTAGTTTTCCCTATAATACACATTGGTATTTTCCAGTTCATTTATAAATTAAAGCTTTTGAAAAACATCAAAGTTTTTTTTGGCTCGCTGCTAAGTATTTTTAAGGCTGTTTCTGTAGTCTACCCTGGAAAATACTTAAACCTCCCTCTCTTTTTCAAAAAAAAAATCGCCTTACATTTTATGGCAAACTGACCCCAGACAATTTCTCCTTTGTGGATGCATACACATATGCTTACCAATTCTGAACTGATCTGAGTACTTTTTATCTTAAATTGAGAGAACATTTTCTGTGGCCTTTATGCTTTAACCCATAACTACTTCCTATAATCGAAGACTTCATCGACAAAACAGAAGAGTTCCTACGATCAAAGAAACAATCCACCTCAACACCCGAGAATTGTCTATCCGTCAATTTCTCGACATCAATTTACTTTCCGGTCACTTTCTTGATATTCTTCGAAATTACGATCCAATGGATGATGAACCCATGTGGGCTGCCGACCGTGTTGTCGCTCTGACTCCCGGTTCCGCAATCACTATTCCTGAAACCGCAAACGAATTTGCCATTAAAGGTAACCACTTGACTCTCGTCAAAGGAAACCAATTTGATGGTAGAACCAAAACCGATCCTCATAAACACATTCATGAATTCCTCAGAATCTGTGATATGTTTAAATACAGAGATACCGAGAATGAAGCTGTCCGCCTAATGATGTTTCCCCTATCACTCACTAGAGAAGCAAAAACATGGCTGGACGAACTCAACGAAGGAACTATTGAAACGTGGGATGAACTTCGAACTGCTTTCATTAGCCGATTCTTTCCCCCAACTCTTTTTGACCGACTCCTCGAAGAAATCTGTGCTTTTTCTCAACATGAAAATGAATCTCTAACCGATGCTTGGCTTCGTATAAAGGAAATGCTCATAAATTGCCATGGTCATAATCTGTCCAAAGGCAATATTATCAAAATCTTTTATCATGGTCTCAACAAAATAATCCAAGAAGTTCTAAATGCCGCAGCTGAGGGTATTTTCCTCTATAAAACACCAAATCAAGCTTATCAGCTTCTCGAAGATAAAGTCTTACTCAAGCTCAACTAGGCTAAAAATCAAAAAACCAAATCATCTCTTAAGAAAACCGTGCTTTTGCCGATGAAGGTAATAATAATTCCGATACTAACAAAATTATGGTCCGAATGGATGCCATGACCATAAAAATGGAAGCTCAATACAAAGAACTCCAATCTCGTGCTAAACAACCCATACCCGATCTTGACAATGATAACATACCTATGTCCTGTGAAGAAGAAGCTAAATTCATGTAAACTTTCCGTAAGACTTGTTTTTACAATGATTACCATGACCAAGACTCGAATCGCGATAATTAGCGTTCAAGCGAACGGAATGATTACAACCGAGATAACTACCAATCCAATACCGATGATAAATCGTATGATCTTCAAAGACAATTCAATAATTTCATAAAATCTCAGAATCAACCAACACTTTTGTCAAAGA
>BQNB010048767.1:0-42393 GCA_026074375.1 Tanacetum coccineum
CTTAATTTAGTGCTTATTTGTTCAGCATTTTTCAAAGTTATTATTTTTCTTGCATTCCTTACTATTCAAACTACTTTTTTGTATTTTTCCATAATTTTTATAATTTGTTTACTATTTTTAATAATTAATTTTCATTAAAACTGTTTTTAAATCATATTAAATAAAATAAAAGTAAAAAAAAATAAAATTCTTTTTTTCAAAATTTTCTTTTGTCATTTAGGACCTGGAAAAATAGATTTGCTTTCGTAGGGTCAAAATTTTAGATTTCGATTTTTTAAAGAATGAGATTTCGTTCGCGTTCTCGTTTTCTTTGTTTTTAAGCTTCAAGTGTTCTCGTTTTAGAATTTACTTAGCCTTTTATTATAAGTTAGTAAAATAGGATTAGGAAAAGTAGAAAAATCATTTTAGGTTTAATTTTAGATAATTTAGGTTTTAAATATCGCGTTTTTAATTCCCGTTTACATTTAATGCTTACGTGTTTAATTTTCATTTTTTTGTTTACTTGTTTTCGTGCATTCTTCTACTTATCATTTATATTTGGTAGGATTTAGAAAACACAAATAAAAAATTCTTTGAAACTATTCAAAACGCGCGATCACGGACTTAACCGATTTTCAAGTCACGCTTCGTCGAGGGAAAACGACCCGGGAGGTTTTTGAGACAACTTTGGTTAAAAGTTTGTTTCTCGAAGCCGACGGAAAATACTTACTATACTATTATTTGATATAATCCTTATATACTTATATATTATATATATAGTGTGTTCGGAGCGTATCAATCGGTTTGAGGATGGTAAGCCGTACTCATGTCTAATCGTGTCCCCAATGCCTTTTAAAGTGTTTGCCAGAATCGTGACGTGAATCGACTATCATGATCAGATATAATAGATATAGGCACACCGTGCCTTGTTACAATTTCGTTGATGTAGATTCTTGCCAACTTCTCCATCTTATAGTCTTCGCGAATAGGTAAGAAATGAGCAGACTTGGTCAACCTGTCTATAATGACCCAAATTGTATCATAACAACTACTGCTTTTTGGCAGTTTCATGACCAGATCCATGGTTATCTTTTCCCGTTTCCATTCAGGGATCTATGGTTGTTGAAGTAATCCTGAAGGATTTTGATGTTTAGCTTTAATTTTCGAACACGTCAAACACTTGCTAACATACAAAGCAATGTCCTTCCTTATTCTTGGCCACCAATACAGATCTTTAAAATCATAGTACATCTTATCTGCACTCGGATGCACAGAATACTTTTTGGCGTGGGTGATAAATGCTTAATTGTATATATAAATTACCCGGGATTTTGCCAAATAAAAGCCAAGAAAATGCCAAAAGGATAGAAAAATGTGTGCTTTTGTGTCTATTGTGCAGGAACGGATAATAAAGACAAAAGGAAGCAAAAATGATCAAAAACCGACAAGGAACGAAAAAGACAAGACAAGTATGAATGAAGCCAAATCTCAAAGCCGGATCAGCCTGATACAAGAAATGAAGACCCAAATAAAAGTCAAAGGTCCAATAGTGACAAGTTTGCAAAGCTTAAGGGCTCTTTTGGATGAAATGAAGTTAAAGGACCAAAGTTGCTAAAGTGAGAAAGTTGTTTTTAAAATTGTTTATTAATAAGAAAGAAACCACAAGGGCCGAATATGACAAAACCAAAAGTCATC
Organism: Tanacetum coccineum; assembly: GCA_026074375.1. NCBI lineage: Eukaryota > Viridiplantae > Streptophyta > Magnoliopsida > Asterales > Asteraceae > Tanacetum > Tanacetum coccineum. The sequence goes on from BQNB010048767.1 coordinate 1,675, forward strand.
TTACACTACAAATGGGAACAATGAAACACAAGGGCTGCTTTTGTCATTTCTCTAAAGTTTCAAAATAAACACGCGGGGCAAATTCCTTATAACCACCATCTAACAAACTTTCCCGCCAAAATCCCCACAAACCCAACTTCGAAAAAAACCTTTCCCTGCTCCTCTACACTCAATGTAACCTCGTATTAAACCCTCCCCACGTCATTTGAGACACGTGTCAACAGCTAATTGGTTCAAACACCTCATCGATCAAGATCAAAGGCTGAAAATCAAGTTTAAAGATCCAACGGCTATAAGTGAACAAGCTTTCATCTTCTCATGGATTGCCTCTATAAATAGAAGCTTAAACGATCAGTTTAAGAGTTAGTTAGTTAGTTTTTTTTAGAGTTTTTCAATTTTCTTTGTAATTTTCCAAATTCGTGTACTGTTCATGCAATTAAGTTTTAAAATCCTTTCAATTTCAGTTTAGTGTTTTGTTACTACTCTTGTACTTTTAATTTCTAATCAATAAAGCAAGATTAATTGTGTTTGTGTTCAAATTTTCAAGTAATAAGCCATTTTTTTAGCAATAAGCTTGTAATAAGCTGTTTTTAGCTTATTACATTCTCTTAAGCTCAAAAGTTATACAAAACTTGTTAAAAGCTTTTATATACTGTCTTAGTTCATTAGTGTTCAATATCTTTCATTTGAATTCATATTTCATTCAATTTTGAAGCAACAAGGAGTAATAAGCTAATATTAGCTTATTGAGCTTAAAGCTCAGGTTTTAGAGGCTAGGTGCCACATTAGGTTTTGATTTGAGGTCACTCACTCAACAAGAGTGACCTAGGTTCAGAGACTCCATTCTCAGGTTTATATTCATGTTTTTGATTTTATCATAAATTTAGCTTAATTAGGTGAATTTTAGTAAGAGTAGATAAAAGGTTTTAGTAGCTTTAGTTTTAAAATAGATTTTTAAGTACAATTTAGTTTTGACAGTTAGAATAAAGGAGTGTTTGGTTTTAGGTGGATTTGACTCTTAAAGTAAAAAATTCCCTGTCAAAGCTCTTCATTCAGTTGTGTTAGGCTATAATATCAAATTTTAAATAAGTTTTAAAAGTTAGTTTGGTGAATTCAAAAATTTAGAGTTTAAGTAGCTTAGTAAACACCAGGGCAGTTTTAAAGGTGTAAATGATTTTAGAATTTAGAGTTTCATAGCTTTCTATTTTTTAAAAGTATGGTTAATATAGATTAGATACATTTAGATAGTTAGTATATGAGTTCTCATTTAAGAGTCTAAGTCTGCATTTAAAATTTTGGCCAATTGCATCAGCAACATCAGTTAATGCTGATGTTGCTAGCCACTTTTCTATTCACTTTTAAGCATTAGTAATTAGGAATTAGAGTTTGGTATTAGACACACTTATAGTACTCCATTAGTTTTTTAGAATTCATCATTTAGATTTCATTTTAAGCTTTTTAGTTTAGCTTATTTGAACATGCCAAAGTAGTATAGCAGCTCTTTGGATTCCTAGTTTATCCTCTTTTGATTTCTAGTTCTAGATGTTATTTCAAGAAACCTTTTATCTAGGTTTGCTTAATAACCATAGAACAGCTTATATTCAAAGATTCAGCTTCTAAGATTTAGAAATAAGCTTTTTAGCTTATTAAGAAAAGCTTAATTTCAGTTTTAAGGCTGAACTTACACTTTTTAATAGTTAATTTCTTGTAAATCTTGTTCTCTTGTAGCTTATCTCTTTTTAGAAACATTAAGCACACATCTTAAGCTTTATATAGCTTCTTTTGTTTTTCATTTTCATGTAGAAATAAGCTAGGAATAAGCCAAAAACTTAAAAAGCTAGTAAACCTTAAGTTTCTGTAACAGTTTTTAAAAGCTCAAGTTTGTAGCTTATTCTGTTGTTAAAAGTAGATAGTGCCTTTATTAAAGTTGTTTAGTATAAGCTCATTAACAACTTTGTAGTTTTAAGTTTTTGCTAATTCTCACTTTTTCAATAAGCCAAAAATAAGCCATAGCGTAGGGTCTAAATTGTACTTTTTCAATAGTTTAGGGTTGCCCGTTTGTATTAGACTGAGAGTTAATGTTGCCTAATGTTTTACCAACCCATCCCACCTTCATCTGGATTCGGATATTCACTTATTTCTAGTGATTCCCTGGATCTGACCTTGTAGTTCTCTTTTCCTTTTGGAACTAGAAACAAGTTTTCGATCAGGGAATTCATTGGAGTCAATCCAAGATATTTCTATCATGGGATGCATTTTCTATCTCATTCATCCGTGATCCTATTTTTCTAGTGATTGACACTTTGCTTCCATTTTCATCTGAAAATGAGGACAAAGTTGTCAATACTAGTATTCTTGCTGCAGGTGAGGAGCAATCTCCTCACCTCTCATCTCATTGGGGCTTGAAAGCTTTAAATGAAAGCCCGATAATGATCTCTGGAGGGAACACTCCTATCTTAGATGTTCCGTTTCTCTATTTCTATCCCCCTTGACCAGCTCAAGTATGGGGGGATCGGGTCAAGCTAAGTGACCGTAAACAAGCGCTTCGTGGGTGGCAACCCATGCTTATCCCTTAGTTTTATTAATGAATAAGTGTTTTATGTTGTGAGGAGGCTCGCCTCTTCCTTTCTCGTGTTTTGTATTTTTTGTTGTATGTCCAGGATTGCCCGGATTTTTGAAGCCTCTCGTGCTCGCGGTTTTGTCCTTCGATCACTCGAGCTTCACATCCTCAGCTTCATTTGGGAATCCAATATCTGAATCTTATCGACTAACGTTTATCTTTAGCATAATTCATAAACGGATTTAGTATGACGTAGGTACCCCTTAAAACATTGAGGACAATGTTTCGTTCTAGTATGGGGGGATCTTCGATTTGATTGTGCCTGCAGCCGTTTTTCACGTAATCTCGTTTTTACCATTAAAAGACCAAAAAAATTAAAAAAATTAAAAATTTTCAAAAACAAAAAAGTGTTTTGTCACAATTTTGACTTTCCTGCTGGGTAGAATAAGAATAAATTTTGACTCGATCGAGCGTGTTGAGCTCTAGCTTGTTCCTTAACTTTTAGACTAAGCATTCGCGGAAATTTGCGAAGAACGAAAAATGATAGAGTTAATTATGAGTTAGATGCTAAACAAGGATTAGTTGGAAATCTTAAGAGCTCATAAGTGTAGTTTGTGGCTTTTCTCTCCCATAAGCTTCTAACCGGACTAATAATACGTGCTCTTTTTGAAAATTAAACTTAAATCAACAATTTTTGAAGTATAGTCGATATCAATAATTTTAGTTCAAATTTATACTTAAATTTTCTAAAACGAAATTTTCTCTATATCATGGTAATATAAAGTAAAAAAAATGATGAAAAAAAATGTGGTAATAATAATAATAAACTGTGGGCTGATAAAAGTTTACTGCATCTTGCCGGCTCACAACCGATGTTGCAGTCTTCTAAATAAGCCCAAAAAAAACAATTTTTATTTTTTTTTAAAAGTATTTATCCGACGACTTATAAAAGTTTGGCTGCATCTTGCGCTCCACAACCCGGTGTTGCAGCTTCAAAAAGGTCGAGGATTTACATTGTATCATGGTTATATTAATGTTAAGTGTGAAATAATGTGATTTAATAAATATAGGGAAAATCTCTTTTTCTTAAATTTAAATATGCTTTTGAACTAAGACTATTTCGTTTTAAGTTGTGATTTTATGTATAAACGGGAAACCTAAGAGTCTTTGAAACCGAAGGTCCGTGAGTCCCGATACTAGTCTCTGTGGGGTGTCAAAAGCCTGGTCACTTAGCCGCAAGGTTGGGATGTGCCGAGACGAAAGTCGCTACATGGGATGATCTCGCCTTCAAACTCATTATTCTCGGGTGGAACGTGAAGCATAGAAATTTTACAAAACGTTGATCCATGGTTGAAATTCGAAATAGCACATTCACCTAATATATAACAATTGTCGGGAGTGAAAAGTTCACAAGTTACAAATATGAGTAGTGCTAGCATCTTAACTTATATTTAACGGTGATTTCATTTTAAGCTTGGTTTGGGATAAGTGAAAAGTCGAAAACGATGAATTTATCCTTTCTGGGACATTTTAGGATTGAAATGTTTCTTGTTCTATGATCCCTAAAAGTTATAGAATAACGAAAGTCAAACATGTTAGTTAGTTGAGAAAATGAAAAAGGAAAAATACAAAAAATATTGTGGAGTAGTGTAATTTAAAAATGGTCAAAACGGGGCTTATCTAAACTATTGATTCTTTAATTCCCTCGATGGAACACTTAGCTACCATTTTCTGAAGGTTATTAGTCGAGGGGGATTTGAGGGTCTTAGTTTTCTTAAGTGTTTTACTTATAGCATTCGTGAGGAACGCAATATGTTTAGTATGGGGATTTTGGTATGTGTTTAATTACACATACCGTTGACCATTATAAAAAAGGACTTAATAGACTAAAAAACGTATCAAAAATACATTCTATTTGTATGTTTTGCATTTATATTGCGCAGGTAATGGATATCTAAGAAAAGGACAAAAACAAAGCCAAAAACGATAAATCGAGCACGAGAACAGAAAGAGCGTGAAAGAAAAGTCAAGTTAAAGCTAAAAGTCAACCAAAGTCAAAGTCAAAGTCAAAAGCGGAGCCATAAACGAAGAAATGCATATGGGCCAAAACCCGGCACCATTATGGGTCGGTGTCAGCCCATTAAGGTATTATATGAAGACCTAATAAGCCTTAAAGCTTAAAATGGCCCATTACCCTTTTTACATACCCGGCCCAATCCTTGGCCCAAGACCCTTAAAACACTTAACAGCCATCCAAACTGCTGTTAGTGTTATTTCACCACAAGGACCACTCATGAAATAAAGATATATAACCTCAGGGGCTGTTTCTGCCAATTCCCTTAAACTTTTCACACCACAAGGACCATCCCTGCAATAACTCTATACACCTTGAAGGACTAAACTTGCCAAATTTCCAAACTTATACCCTGCACACTTGAAACACTATATATCTTCCCCACATTTTCCCGCCAAGCCCAAATCCCTTTTTGGCACTATTCACCCATCACTTTCCTCAAATCCCACCTTATAAATAGCAATTGCCACCTTGGCAATCCCCTTTAATCCCATTGGTCCACGATAAAAGGCAAGAAGATGAAGGGCTGTGATGATAGTACTTGGAGGGCACACAATTTGGATGGCTTGGATTGATCCTTGAAGTCTCTCACACAACAAACACACCTTCATTTTGTCTCACAGAAGAAACACATCAAAGAGAAGACAAGACTTGGACGTTTTAGTATAAAATAGTTCATTGTAAGCCATTGTTGGCAAGTAGCTTTTATATAGTTAATTTTCAACTTAATTTAGTCAATTTAACTTTCCTTGTAACCTTTTTTAATGTTTAATGAAAATTTGAAGTTTTAAACTCACAAAAGTGTAAGTTCTAATTCTTGTTTTTATTGTTGGTTAAAAAGTCTTTCATAAGCTACTTTAAGCTCTTAATTAAGCATATAACTAAACTGTTTTGATTTAAATATTAAGTACTTAAGAAATTTTTAACAAAAACCAAAAAAAATCCACCCCTTAAATTACCTCAGCTTATTGGATGATAAGCCAAACTTGGATGTGCTTATGGACAATACTAGCTTGTCTTTTGACAAGCTAGAGCTTGTATATTGGCTTATTTATAAGCTTGTTTGCCTTGTTTGAGCAAGGGCTTTGTAAGTTTCCATTTTTCCAAATTTTAATTTTTAGCTTATTTACTGTTCACATGCTTATTTTTTCTTATTTCTTGTTTGTGTTTGCTTATTGTTGCTTATTTATGTTAGTGAGTGCTTTTGAATGCCTTCTTGTAGCTTAGATATCATTTGTGCAAGTTTTTCTTATAATCTGTCTCAAATAGCTTATAACATAGCATAGTTGTTAATCTTTATAGTCTAGCTTATTTTAGTGTTTAAGCTTGCTTATTAGGTTTTATATAAGCTATAAAATATCTGGTATTTGCAAAGCTTTGGCTTACATAGCTTTAATCAAGTTAAAAATACCAAAATAGAATTTAAAGGGGTGTTTTGGACAGGACTCAAAACGGGTCAAAATGAGTGTGTTGTGTCCTTGGGTCTTTTAGTCAATTTTCATAAGCTCAAATTAAGTTTATAATTTAGTTAAATTCAATTAATAAGGTTTAAATTTCAAGTTAAGGTCTTATGCACTCATGCCTTAAATCTGTGGTTTCCTAGTTTAAAGTTTTCAGTCCAATTGTTAAGACTGTGATTAAGGTGCTTTTAAGTGTTGTTTCCATCATGTTTTTAAGCCTTAAATGCAGTAGAGCATAGCTTTTTTAAGTGTGCATTGGCCATTTGTGTTCTAAGAAATTATGTCAAGTTTTTTCTTTGTGTTTAACTCTTAAAAAGTCAGTTCTTGATCTTAAATTTTAGATAAGTTAAAAGTAGTTTTAGTCTCTGATTTTCAAAACATGAGCTCATTGTATAGTGAGCTTGATCTGTTTTAACTTATTTTGCAATTCAATCTTGTTTTACTTGCTTAAAATTAAGGCTGCATTAAGCCATTTTGTCTTTTGAAAGAAAACCAAAAAGATTGTAATCTGTGTGAACTGCCATTTTCCATAAGTTTTTTTATGGCTTATCTTTATTTCAAACTACTTTTTCTTTGCTAATTATTGTAGCTAGTTTGATAAGCTTTAAGGGCATATAAGCTGTTAGTCCATAAGGATCTGATTTGGTGCTTAAAATAAGCTCAAAAAGTCCCCTTGTGGCTGTTTGGTTGACTATTTTTGGCCTAATAGCTTATTGGCTTTTTAAAGCTTTCTAGATTGTTATCTTTGCTTATTTTTGTTCTAAGTTGCTTATTAGGTTTAGATTATCCTACCATCTAGCTTATTTGTTATTTTTAATTTCTTATTGATCTCTAATTCTTAGTTTAAAAGTATAATTTAGTTTTGTGATTTCCCTTTTAGTTTTTTGTCTTAAAATGCTTTTCTGTGTCTTTCAGCTTATTTTACTTGCTTATTTTTAATCATGTTTTCTTATTAGGTTTAAGTGTGTATGTGTTTTAGCTTATTTAAGTTTTCTTTTGCTTATTAATGCTCTTAAATAAGCCAAGTAGTTTAGCCTTTATAACTTAAGCAAACTGTCATCTTTAAGCTTAATTTCTGGCTTATTTAGAACTTTTCAAAAATAATTCCAAGTTTTAAAAGTGCTTATTTTTAAGCCCTTAACAACTTTGCTTTTAAAAGTTTTTCTAAAAAAAAGACTTGAGAAGTTTGGGAAGTCATGAATGAGACAGGGCTCGTACCGTGACTCCAACCTCTCCAAAGCCTCTATACACCAAACACACTCTACCCCGGGCACAAGGTAGGGCCATCTGGTCGAGTTGTGCAATAATTTATTTCTTATGGGTTTTTTTCCCTTATCTGCTATCAGCCCTTGTGGGTTTATTACAGCTATAAGCAATAAGCTGTTGGGTGGTTTTTAGTTTTATTAAGTTTAATACTGTTTATGAACTTTCTCTGTGTTTTTCAGATTTTTATAATTAGTTTTTACTATTTTTAATCATTTTTTTTCTTTAATTTGTTTTAGTAATTTTAAATTATATAAAAATCAAAAATATATATTTCTTTTTGTGTAAAAATTTTTCTTTTAGATTGATGGTACTTGGGAAAATAGTTTTTGCTTTAGTAGGGTTGATATGGAGTATTGAGTTTTTTTTAGTTCGGGTTGTGTTCCGTTCCACGGGTTGAGTGGGTGTTTGAGTGTTTTCGTGTGGTGTTTTGGCAGTTAGGGGGGGGGGGGGGGGGGTGTGGGGGGAGAGGAAGTGGTGTGAGGGTGGGTATTTTTTTTTCTGTGTGTTGGTTAGTTTGGGCTTCCGTTCTGTTTTTTCTCTTTTATTTACTTCTTTTGTTTCTTTTTGGGTTGGGTGTTCTTCTTCTGGTGCACGTGTATTAGGGTTGTTTTCTGGTTTTTTTTAGTGTTTTTTTTTTTGTTTTCGTGGTAGGGGTGTGGGTTTCCCACATGGTGCGCGGTGCGTGACGGGGCGTGGTATAGTGAGGGGGGGTTGGGGAATCTACGCTGAGGGAGGTGAGGGGGGTAGGGGAGGGAAAGAGAGGGTCGGACCATATGGGGGGGGTTGCAGGTGGTGGAGGGTGGTTCTTTGGGGCCATTAGTGGTGGCGGTGTTAAGCGGGATGGGGGGTTGGTGGTGTGGGGGAGGGAGAGGGCAGTTGTGTGCGCGTAGGTTGCGGGGGGCGGGCCGCCCGACCCCGTGGTGTGGTTGGAGGAGGGGAATAAAACACTAGATAAAAAAGAATCAGGCGGGGGGGAGGGGGGGCGAGGGGGGGGAGGCGGGTAGTGTGCGAAGGTCTGGGGTGGGGGGTGAGGGGGAGAGGTGGGGGGGGGGGGGGGGGGAAGGGGTGGACGAGGGGGGGAGGATAGTGAGAGGCAGGGGAGAGGATGGAGGGTGGGGGGCGGTTGGAGTGAGAGGGGGGGGGAGGGGGGGGCCGGGGGATGTGGGGGACGGGGGGGACGGGGGGGGCTAGGGGGGGGGGGCGGGAGGGGGGGGAGTGGAGAAGAGGGGGGGAAGGGGGGGAAGGGGGGGGGGGAGGGGGTGGGTGTACGGGGGGTGCTCGGGAGGGGGGGGACGGGGCGCGCGCGCTTTGTTGTCGTAGCTGGGGAGATGGGCGGGGGGGAGGGGAAGGGAAAGAAGGCGGGGGGCGGAAGGGAGGGGGGGGGTGTGGGGGAGGGGTGGGTCTTTTGTGTGTGTTGGTCGGGGTGGGGCGAGCGGGGGGGTTGTAGTATCAGGGTGGAGGGTCGAAGTGGGCGAGTGGGGGGGGTGATCTTGGTGTGCGGGGTCTGGGTTCAAGAGGGAGAGGGAAAGATGGGGCGAAGGGACGGGCGGAAGGGAAGGACGGGGGGGGCTCACGGACGCTGGGATGCAGCGAGAGGGGGGGGGTACTGGGTGGAGGAGCAGAGGGAGGGGAGAGAGATTGTAGGTTGCGCATTGTTTGTTGGATGGGGGAGTCTTAGTTTGCGCGACACGGTGGGCTTCGGGTAGGGGGAGTGCGAGTAAGAGAGGAGAGGGGTTGATGGGGGGGACGGAAAGAAGCGGGAGATCAGGGGTACCAGAAAGAGGGGAAGGGGGGAGTGGGGAAGGGCTGGGGTGTTGGGGGGGGCCAACCAACACCATACTCGCACGCCCCCCACAGTATACAGCCACCCACCCTACACCAAAAACTGAAAACCTCTTAAAAAACAGCGGTCTGGTGACTAGCGGGGGGGGCTAAGGGAGCGTGGGGAGGGGGGGGAGGGGGGGGGGGGGGGCGTCGGTATCTGGAGGTTGGGGGGGGGGTGCGCGCGGGAGCGCGCTCCGGGTGGGAGGGGATGGGGAGGGGTGGCTGGGAGAAAAGGGGGGGGGAGTGTGATGGCGGATGAGCGTGCGAACTTGTAGGGCAGGGGTGAGGGCTGGGGATAGGGGGGGGAGGAGGGGGAAAGGGGGGAAAGGTGGGGGGGGGAGGGACAAGGGGGGGGAGGTGCACGGGGGGGGCGGGGGAGAGTGGGGGTGGGGGGGGGAGAGCGGGGGGGGGGGTTGGTGTGGCGGAGGGGTAGGGGGGTGGGGGGGAGGTGAGGGGAAGGGGAGGGGTCGGGGGCGGCGGGGGAGGTGGAGAGGGGGGGAGGGGGGTGTGAGGGGGGGGGGGGGTGGGGGGGGGGAGAGGGGGAGGGTGAGGGGGGGGGGGGGGGGCGAGGGGGAGGGGGGGGGGTGGGGTCGAGGGGGAGGGGAGGAGAGGATTGATAGGGTGAGAGGGACGAGGGGCGGAGGGGGGAGGAGGGAAGGAGGGGGGGGAAGCACGCCGGGGGGTGAGTGGGGGGGGGGAGGGGGTGGGCCGGGGAATTGGGGGGGGGTTCTAGGAACTCAGGGGCCTCCGATTGTGTTTTCTTTTTGTTTTCTTTCTTCTAATTTTGTATTTTTATTGGTTTTTTTTTCTCTTTATTTTCTTTTTTTTTTTTTCTTTTTTTTGTTGTTTTTTTAGTTCCTCTTTTTTTTTTTTTATTACCCCTTTTTTTTTTTTTTTTTTTTTTTTATTTAATAGTTCACTTTTTATTTTTTTCGCTTTCTGCTTTTTTTTTTTGTTTTTTTTGTCCATTACTTTTTTTTTTTTCTCTTTTTTTTTTTTTTTTGATTTTCCTTTTTTTTTTTTCCTTCTTTTTTTTTTATGTCCCTCTTTTTTTTTTTCCTTTTTTTTTTTTTCTTTTCCTTTCCTTTTTTTTTCTTTTTTTGGCTCTTTTTTCTTGTTCCCTTTTTTTTTTTTTTTTTTCTTTTTTTTTTTGTTTATCTTTTTTTTGTTTCTTTGTTCTTCCTTTTTTTTTTTTTCTTTCTTTTTTTACCTCTTTTTTTTTCTCTCCCTTTTTTTTTTTTATTTTGCGCTTTTTTTTTTTCTTTTTTTTGCGTCTTTACTTTCTTTTTTTTTCCCTTTTTGTGTGTTTTCTTTTCGCGCTTTTCTTTTTTTTTTTAATCCTCTCTGTATGTTTTTTTTTTTATTTTTTTTTTTTCTTTTTTTTTCTTCCTTCTAATAAAAATATATGTGATGTGTGTTCCGCTGTCTTTCCTTTTTTGCTTTTTTTTACTTTTTTTGTTTTTTTTTTTTTCTCCTTCTCTTTATCTTTCTTTTTCTAGATTTTATTTTATTTTATTCGTCTTTTTTACTTTTTTTATTTTTTTTTCTTTTTTTTTTTTCTGTTTTTTTTTTTTCCCTTTTTCTATTTTTTTTTTCAGTATTTTTTTTTCCTTTTTTAGTTTTTTTTTTATTTCTTTTTTTTTTTTTTTGTTTATTTCTGCTTCGCTCGCGCGCTCTCTTTTTTTTTTTTATTTTTTCTTTCTCGCCAACTCGCGTTTTTTTCTTTTTTTTTGTTTTTCTTAAGTTCTTGGCATTTTTAGTTTCTGATGTTTGGTTTTGTATTAGAAAAGTTGTAAGATATCAGCTGTTTATTAGGTGATTTAATTTGTATTATTTAGGTTGTGTTTGAGTTTGTCGAGATTGTTTTGTTGTTGTATTCCAGTTAAACCGTTATTCATAGTGTGTTAGTTACTCTAGTAGATTGCTATCTAACCAGTTTATGAGTTATATGACAAACTTACTCTCATGCCATACCATTTTCTCACCTGCTACGATCGCTAGATATACAAATCCCCCTCTCCCCCCCCCCCCCCCCCCCCCACCCCACCCCCCTCCTTATCTTTGTTAGCTAAAACTCACTCAAATGTACTAAACCCGCCACACTCATCGACATCTCCCACTCCGTGCACAATTATCGAGATCGGCTCGACTCATAATCATGTGGTAACTCTATTGAATTTGCAGCAGTTACGGTGTAACAACTTTAGTTTACGTCGTAACTATTATAGTTACGACGTAACCCATTTCACGGTTATTTCGAGCACCTTAAAACTTAAAAATTTTACCACTTGATTACGACATAACAACCGGAGTTACGCCGTAACCTCCTTCTAAAATCTTAAAAATTTAAGTTTTAAAACATGTCTAAACCTTGTATACGTAAATGGACTTTGTGGGTATGTTCTCTTGAATCCCTCACGAGACTAAACTCGTCCACTTGGGCCACCAAGTGGTTTAAAAGGCTTGTTGCATATGCTAAATGCAACCGTGATTCCTACGAAAGTGATTTAGGTTTGTATTTCCTGTACACTTCATAATTCTTGTAGAACGATTTTATGCTTTGGTTTGTTTTATGATCACAGGGGATAAAGAGCATGCGGGAAGACGGAGATAATCTAAAAGATTTTCGTCAAGTTTCAAATCTCGAAGCAATGCTCAGGGAGTTTCTTGTTTTAATTCTACTCTTTCCTTTTTATTTTATTTCCTTAATGTACAATAGGGACATTGTACAAATCAAGTAGGGGGATGGGAGTATAATTAATATTTGATGTATGTTTTGCATTCGATTTTCTAGTTTTCTTTGAAAATTATGCCAATTTTAAAATTTTAGACAAGTTTTTTCTTAAATAACTAGAATTAATCTTTGCCGAATGCACATTATCCTTTATTATTACTTGGTGAGATTTAACCTAAAAATCCTTATCTATCATAATTACACAAAACATCCACAAAATAAACATTATCCTTAATAAAATACTCCAAAAACTCCAATTCCATTCCCAACCAAACCTCCCACCATCAAATCTTCACTCACTACCACTACATTCCCCTATTCCCACCACCACATCACACATATATATAACACATCCAATAACCCCATTCCAATTACCTTCCCCCCTATCACCCCCCAAAATAATCCACAACAACATATACCTCACCCCACTCACCACCCAATAACCCAACCAACCACATAACCCCCCACCTCAACATAACTAACCCCCCAAACCCCCAAATCCAAACAAACTAAAAAATAAAATAAAATCCCACACATTAACCAACCGACCAATTAATTTTCAATTCACAACATCACATCAAAACTATTACCTACCCCCCATAACATCACACACCATCCCCCCCTTACACCCCATATACTACAAATAAAACACTATCTTTAATATCACACAAAATATCATATTTTACTACTTTTCACATAATTAAAAACATATACACAACTCCCTGTACCACAAAATCACTATTTGAAGAACCACTATAAAACACAAAAGGGTATCACGAAACCAAACTGCCCCATGTAGCTCAACACACAACCATTTAACGCATTGCCCTGTGCCACACGTAAACACACATATAAAATGCGAGCCTAGCTACCGCCCCCATTATCTTGCTCACCAAGACCCATCCTTCAGTAAATGGAAGCTAGCTGCACCCATTATCTATCCACCCAAGTCACTCCCACATACTCCATCTGAAGAACTTGGTCGATAGGTAGCCCCCCCCTCTATTGAATTAATCTTTCGGACCCTTACAGAACCTCTTGCGCTACCCACCCATGCGCCCCACCTGGACACAAGCCCCCGCTAGCTAGTTATGAACAATTTGATTATTGTAGACTAATTTTTGTTTACGTTTTTTTATACCAACAGTAAATGTGTATCTATGTCTATCCTAACCCCTTTATCATACCTTTAGATACCTATTACCTTGTTGCCTTTGTGAATTATTTAGAACTAATTTAAATAGTGAGATTTATGGTACTTTCCAAGCTTATAATAGAATACATGCTAGACTGGTGAATAGAGCGATCACCCTGAGAATGAAAATGAAAAAACTGTCGACCCCGTGGAGAGCTGGAGTGACTTGTATCCCCTTTTTGTGAGGGTTCGGCTTTGATGTTTTCTGCATGAGAGTTTTATATATTTATTTCTTGAGATTATTCTAGACGCTCTCTCGCCTTTTTATGAAAATGTGCTCTAACAGGTTCTACTGAGGGAAAAAGCAGAGGTGTTCAAGTGAGGGATATTTGATAACATCAAATATTTAATACTTTTTGGTGGAAAAATACCCCCTATACTACTTGCAACTGTTTCACTAACACTCGAAAACGAGATATTTTCAATCATTTTGTAGTTTTCAGGTGAAATGTAGGAAAATAACAAGAAACAAGAGAAAAGGGACTTAAAGTGTAAATTCTGAAGAATGTTACAACGTAACACATAAATGGTTTACACCGTACATATAAATTAAAGCAAATACGAAGATCCAAGGACAAGGTATACGGCGTTAACACCCATATTAGTTACGTCGTAACACATATATTTGAAGGATATCTTGTCAATAAGTTAGAGTTACGGCGTAAACACTTATTAGTTACTTCGTAACCATGAAGATCCACAATATGGAATGAAAATCCGTCTAAGCGAAGTTATTTGAAGGTTACGACGTAACACCATACCTGGTTACGCCGTAACAACTGCTTAAATATGAAATGCCGTGTAAGAAGGTTACGGCGTAACACCTTTATTGGTTACGTCGTAATAGGTTCGATACCTGTAAATAGAGGCCTCATTTACAATTCCGACATCAATTCCTCCCACAGCCATTGGAGAGCGGCTAAGGCTTTCAACCTTCAAAGAATTACATACGGAGTCCAAAGGAGCTATCCATTTACTTACTTTTTGTATTTAATCGTATCAAATACGAATTACTGTAAGAAATTATGGTTTTTAATCAATCTTTGATTTATTCTATTTCTTGCTGTGTTTTTGTTAACCGTGAGCGGCTAAGCACTTAAAGTGGTGGCCTGTTAAGTTGTTACTTTTGTTAGATTGATTTCATGTTAGTTTTGGTTTATTAGATTATTTCTTTGACTATCGTGTAACCCTAGGTTTTGGTAGTACAGGTGGTTTGGACCTAGCTTGCCCCATTATTAGATTATCTTGTCAATATGGGATCCAATGGGTACTAGGGAGGATCACTAACTCCTTACCTGGTGTAGGAACTAAACGGTTACCGCACTTATCACTTAATATACTTAAAAAGCACAGGAACTCTTTCAAAGACGATTAATAATCTTTATAGGATTATAGATTTGTTTTGGAATAGTTAGATAATCACTTGCATCTGGGATAACCTCCTCCCAGATGTTTTGGGACTTATTCGGAATCGCAAAAGGAAGGATAGGATAACTATTATATGCAAATTTAAGTCTATCGACTTATGAAACCACAGAATGAAACCATAGCTTTAACATTATCTAGGAAAGCGTTTTCATAACAATAGTAATGAAGTAACTAGGTTAGCATGTTTTCTCTCTTGATATCTCTAACTCTTTTATTTTTAGTATTTATTTTATTGTATTTGTAATTCCTTTTACTTCAAATCATAACATTTTAAAACGTAATTTCAAACTAAAATAAATTACAAATTAGTCTCTGGGACGACCTCGGGATTTACATTTTCTATACTACCACGATCAGGTTTTCTCTGCTCCACCCTTCCCAACTTACCCTCCTCCATCGCGTTCGCCACGAAGCGGGGTTGGGCAGCTGACCCAAGTTAGTGTTTTTGAAGTTTAAAGTCTATTTTTTCAAGCTCCCGTTTTTTGCCCTCCACGCTCCTGTAACCGTTAAGTGCCCATGGTTAGGTAGATCAAGTTTTATAAATTTACTTGTTTTAGGAGGAAGTCTTCTAGTGGTCAAATAAAGTTTGAGGAGGAAGAGGGTGGAGTGGGAAAGGAAAAAGTTCGATGGGATACTAAGTTTGGTGGTCGTTGCTTGGAGTAAGTAGGACTTTGCTTGGTGAGATGCTTTTCTTTTAGTGAGATTCTCAGAGACAGAAGAAATTATTGGGAAAGTGGTGGTGACATTAATTAGGGTTAATGGAGATTAATGGAGGAGTGTTTGATAATCGGTGGGTGGTTAATAGAGATTGATAAGGAAGGTGACACCGGTCGAGGGTTAGGGAAACAACAAGGTTTACGAAAACACTAATCTGCGGTTTGTGGTTTAAGGTTAAGTTTCCTTTCTTAAGGACATTATTCCAGAGTGTTCGCACTTGAATGTTCGTGATAACTAGTGTTGGATCAAGCCTTTTTGATAGGTGAATTTTTTCGCACTCGGTTATGCATTACTTGATATCTTAGTGAAAATCTAATCATTGGATTTGTCTAGAGTCAACTTCTAAAGCTTAGGAGTTGATAGATTAGTTTTGGTGAGAATTTGTTGTGGTAGAAGTTTGAAATTCGTATTTAAATAAACTGTAATATAGTGTCGCCGGTTTTGCCGGTTCCATTAAAAGAAGAGAACCAGCTTTGAAAAACCAAGGGAACCGGCGTCTGCAAAAAAAAATCTAGTACTTGATGTCAGGTTGGAGGTGCGGTTATCTGGACAAAAAAAATATATATAAAAAGATAGATATACTTGAGATAATCCAAAGTCTCCTTATTTTGATGTAGCTACAATTGAACGTGTTTGAAATGACATATTGACCATGTGTTTCTTTATAGACGTTTTCAAGATGAGCAAGATGATCTGGCAAATGGAAAAAACGATTTTATTTTTGTATAAACAATGCAGAACGAAGTGTGGTGAGAATTTTAATAGGTGCGTTCGTGGTTTTATTTGATAAAAATGAAGTAAGAGAGAAAAAAATGAGTTGCTATAGTAGTTTATACTCTCGCGCGCTCTCTCTCTGCTCATAGTAAAAATTCTCACTGAATGTTTTCTTATTTTATTTGTAAATAGATTTCCTAAGACTCA
Organism: Tanacetum coccineum; assembly: GCA_026074375.1. Lineage (NCBI taxonomy): Eukaryota > Viridiplantae > Streptophyta > Magnoliopsida > Asterales > Asteraceae > Tanacetum > Tanacetum coccineum. The sequence continues at coordinate 17,854 of BQNB010048767.1, forward strand.
GAGAGAAAGAGGAAGATTATAAATCTTACCTTTAGGCATTATGTTCCATGAGCCTGAGACCTATTCTAAGTAGGTTGAAGGGTTCACGTTTGAGAGGTTTGGTTAGGATATCGGTTGTATTGTCTTTGGAGGAGACTGATGTGTTATTAAAGCTTTAAATTTATAATACTAGTTTTTATCCAATTCCAACTAACACACGGGTAAAGTATAAACCCCCGTTTATAGTATAGGTTTAGGGTAAGACCATGTCGTTCTACGGGATTGGTAATTCTTAGAAATGGTCGATTATATTATGAAAGGGGTAAATATTATAGACTGTCACAATCTAAAGATTTCAAGATACTTCAAGATATAAAATGATGTTGTTTGGGGGTACAAGAAAAAATATGGATAAACTTGGATGGATAATGGTTCAAGAATTAAAGTATAATCGATTAAAGAAACGGGTGTTTACCTGAACACGATTATCATCATTTTATTATAATCAAAAATCCTTTCGGCCTTTACTTTTGATTACAAAAATGTTTTAAGATCGATTCAAGTTTGGGAAATAAGAATATGAACTTTCTTAACCAAGTTCGTTAGACATGAGGTTAAGTGTTAAACTCTTTTACCCTTGGTTAATGATTATTTTGTTAGCCAATCCTCACAAGGCTAGCATCTAGTTGTCTTAGACAAGAAACTTGGAAATCAAGCATTTAGCCGGAGTATTTCGACCTATATCCGGACTAGAATGATGATCAAATGATGATTAATAGGTCCAAGTATAAAAGCATCAAGTTCATATTGATAGTTTTCAAAATTCATTAAGTTATTCAAGTTTAATCCATAATCCTCATGATCCCCAAACAAACATGTTAAATTACTCCATATTCATCAATTCAAAACACATAACAAGCATGATCAATTCAAAATTCATAATATAAAAGTAGGGAAACGTGTTTACACCAAACTCAATAGCAAAATATATTGATTCTCAAGAGTTTCCTTCGAACAATAATTCCAACAACCCGGAAATTCAACTATAACCACTATAACACCTTCTTAACACAACCTTCTGAGATCAAATAACACTTTCTTCTACTAAAACCTAGAATGTGATGAAGAATAAGATTTATTCTTCAACAATTCCCTAAGAACAATTTCCTAACTACTTAGAAGTGATTATAGATGATTATAATGAAGAATGGGATGCTTTTCTCCTCTAAATTCATGCTCTATTTATACTTGAGGATGGTGCATCAGTTGCTAAAATCTGGGGTGTGAAAGGTTGCACAATCATTGCAATCATTTATGACTTGGGAGTAACTACAGGAGAAGTGCGCCGCATAAGAAAAATTATGCGCCGCACTTGGTGTGTAATTAAATGGCATTTACTTCGTCTTGAAGTACGTCGCACATGGACCATGTACGCCGCACTTTGGCTTTGTTCATTAATTCTTTATTAAATTCTCTTTTAGATTCTTTATATGATGACCGTTAGTGCATTTAATGAGATTTCTTTGCACGTTTAGTCCTTTTCTTTACTTTTGGTCCTGAAATAAATATTACACAACAAACAAGCAAACTTTGCAATATTTCATGCGTTAACATATATATTTAATGTATTTTTGAGGGATGATTTATGTATATTTGGAGCGTTATCAAATCTCCCCATACTTAGCTTATTGCTTGCCCTCAAGCAATCAGAGCGAAAGTATTTCGTTTTAACAAAACAAATTAATGATCACAAGCATAGATAACGCGACAAAGCAACTCATGAATTTTTATAGATAAGTTTCTTTTTCACACTCGCTCAATTTAGTAAAATGGATAGTAAACGAAAGTCACTCATACGCGCGGTCATGAAATGTTCAAATTACCATAGGCTTGTACAAAAAACTAAACTTCACCGACATGGCGTAAGCACCAAACATAAACATCAAAAGAGGTAATGTATTTAGTACTATTATTTATTATTTATTGAAAAAGGTTTATAATAAAATTATAATCCATCTTATCCGTAATACATTCGTCTCATTCCTTCACATCATTTTTTTCTTTCTCTTTTTTTTCGAAGGCTTTATTTTTGACTTATTTTACTTTATCTTGGGGGAAACTTGCTTTTCCCACATACTTAGGATAAGCACACTACTTTAAACGAACTTAGAAGTTTGCAACTTTTGCACTTCATTTAAACAGCAATACCAACATTTATGTTTCTCAATTCGTACAGATAAAATTTCAGATAATTTTATTAGAAATCTTTTTGAACAAAATTAGTGTTTACTTATATTTATATTTTTATCACCTCTTAATCAGTAAAGTGTTTATAACACGCGAACGTGTTCCTACTGCGGTCTCATAAAGATTTCAAGCACAAGTTCTAGAATTAGCAAATCACGGGCACACTCATATAATTTTAAATCGATATCAATACTCCAGAAAAGGCAACAAAACTACATATACACAGTCGTAACGACGGATGAGATATTTGCAATTGCTCACTCCTTAACTCGAGAAAGCTAAAGATAAAAATTATCTTAGGTATCAAAAATAGATACCCGAATTCTTAAATCTAATCCTCATAATTTTTTCGGGTGGTATAAATATCCTAGTAATGTTATCAATCCAGAGTCAGATTGCTTATATTTGATCAATAAAATATTATTTTTTAAAAGATTTTCTTTTAACTTAATTTTAACTTTAACTTTAACTTTTCTAATTTATCTCCCCCCATACTTAATATGAGCATTGCGCACCTAATGTAAAAGCATTAGAGAAAGGAGAGAAGATAGAGAATAAGAAAGTGAAATAATACTTTTCAATTGATATTCTGAATCTTTAGTTCACCGTAATTCGTCATGCGTCATTCTCCTTTTCTTTTTCCTGTTGCAAATATAAACATTGCATAGCACACAAATAATAATAATAATCCTAATTAATTATTATAGAAAGTACGATAATATTGTTTTAATGCCAACAGAGGCATTTTACACACAATTAATAATATAATAATAATAATAATCATAATAATTGTTTGTTAAAGACCCAAAAATTGTTTTTCAGAAAATAAGGGTGACCCAAATACCTTTCCCGCGTTACAATACCACAACTCCGTGCCCCATCGTCTCGCCTCATCACGCACTCCATCATCATCCTGTGCTGCTGCTGATACTGTGGTGGCGAAGGTGGGTACTACTGATAATACTGGTCATACTGTGGCTGAGCATAACTAGGTGGGTTGTAGGCTCCCTGTATTAGAACACTGTAAACCCCAACCATATGCTCAAACACCCCCTAGTACCTGTCCCAGTGATATGACTTCCTATACTCCATCTGCTCTATCGTCTCTTGGTGTATCTCCATCTTACCCATCCTATCATACAAATCGTGTATAGATTCTCTCGGAGGTCTAAGAATACCAACTCTTGGTACACCCGACTGTGGATCTTCTGGGATAAGCTTACCATCAAAGTCGATCAAATCTCTAAATGTAATCATATCCAAATCCCAATAGTAAATCAGAGCACTTAAGCTCATCACCACATCCTCTGTTAACACCCTGCACTTCCTAGCAATCTTTGAGATAAACTGTCCACAACAAATTTGACTATCTTTTTGAGTGCCAGCTCTTTTCTCTACATCCATTTGAATCAACCCAAGCTACATTTGCTACCCATTTCCCCTTATATATCTTTTGAGTTTATTTGTATAACTTTGTTTTTATATATTTTTTAACTACATAAATTAATCACAAGTCTTCCACAAGCCATTATACCATAATATATTTAACCACATAACACATGAATAAGTGTACAAAATTATAATCACAAGCAAAAATATGTTTTACATGTTTAAAAGTAACCTAATGGTGATTACACTACATAGAACTTATATACACATAAAATGATAAATGTAAAGACATAAAGGGTTTTAGATAACCTTATATTGATGTATGATGATGAGAAATATGTTCTAAACCCTTGTTTATATTATAAACCAAAGCTTGCAAGATCTTGAAACCCTAAACCCTAATCTTCCATTCTTTGCTTCGATACTTGTAAATGGTTAACCAAAGCTTGCAAACACCTTAGTATATCTTAAAAATGATGTGTGATGACTTGTATATGTTGAAGAAAAATTTGTATGGATTATGTAAAGTGGTGTTTTGTTGCCGTGAGCTAGAGAGGAGGAGGGAGAAGAGATTTTGTGAACTTTCACCTTAGAAATGAAAAGTGTGTGTTCTTTCTTAGTAGCTACTTTCCTTATATATTTTTTGGACTTAGATGAGATCAAGACTAGATTCATAAAAACACCATAAGGGTTTTTAGGGAAGTACTTGGTCCTTGTGATTAATGTTGTGTTTTTATGTTTCCAAATGAGGACATCATCCCATGGATTTAAGGAGGTGTGTTGCTAGATATTTCTTGAAGGAAAATGAAAGTATACTTGTAAATGTGAAAGTATAAAGTGCAAGTATCACTTTGATTTATTTGTTGTAAGTTAAAAGTAAAGTATAAGACTTGTAAGGTTTATGTTAGTTATTTCCTAGTAATTGGGGCGTCCCATTATATGTATAAGGGTAATGTTTTATAAACTTTGGTCATTAGAAATAAAAGTTGTTATTTGTTGAAGCGTAGATTTATTTTTGTGGTTCCGGGAATACTTAAACGTAATTTATCGCGAAACGTAAACGTTTTACGTAACCGATAAAAATAAAACATAATAAGTTAATTATTACTTTAGTAATAATAATATAATGATTGTTTGACGTAAACTTTAATTCGTTTGGTGTCCGTTTACGTTAATTGTTGATTTTAGTTTACGCGATTTTACTATATAATAAGAATTAAAAGTAAACGCGTACGAAAAAAAATATAATTAGTAAAACAGATGACGTCGTAAATGACCTGAAAATACAGAATGTTACAACAATAAGGACTTTAAAGGAAAATCGGGAAAAAGGAAAGTGGGCTATGCCCCTTCCCTTTTGGTCTAACCGGCCGAATAAACCCAACCCAAAGGAAGTGGGCTTTTGCTTGTTGACCAAGTATTGAGAAGGTTATAAATAGAGATTAAGGATTCATTAGTTAGAGATATCCCTAAATCTCTCTTTATTTCTCTTTGTGCTTGATCGACCGAAACCATTTATAGGGGTGTTCGGTTTTGCTTTGTTCGACGGCAAGGAAACAAGAAACATAGTTTCTTGTGTTGATTTGATTCAAGGTTTTCCAAAGGCGATTGTTTAACACTATTATTACTAGCATACTCTATTGCTAAGAACGTATTGTGTACAAATCCGTAGAGAGATCATACTTTGATCTTTATTGTTTCTTGATTGAAGAATTGCTAAAAGGTACACGTTTTCTTTTACTTTCTTGTTATGTTAATTATATGACTATATGAAGATCATACGTGTTTATATTCCGCTGCGTACTCGTATTTATTAATAGTTAATATGGTCTTTATGTCTACAAATTCCAACATTATATAGTTTGTTGTATTATATTATTGATATATATTTATAGGGTAAAATAGAATATACTAGAAACTTTAAAATCGTAATCGACCGCCACCAAAATCCATAACACAAGCTCGAAGCATATCCTCCAGCGTCTGAATAGTACGCTCACTCTGACCGTCGGTCTGAGGGTGGTAAGCCGTACTCATGTCTAGTCTCGTACCCAACGCTTTCTGAAAAGCTTGCCATAAGTGTGACGTGAATCGACCATCACGGTCTGAAATGATTGACACCGGCACACCATGTCTCGCTACAATCTCATTGGTATAAATCTTTGCTAATTTCTCCGTCTTGTAGTCTTCACGAATAGGTAAGAAGTGAGCCGACTTGGTCAATCTATCCACAACGACCCAAATCGTATCATGCCCACTGCTACTTTTAGGCAACTTTGTGACAAAGTCCATTGTTATCTTTTCCCATTTCCACTCAGGAATTTCTGGTTGCTGAAGAAATCCTAAGGGTTTCTGATGTTCGGCTTTAATCTTAGAACACGTAAGACATCTGCTAACGTACTCAGCAATGTCTCTCTTCATACCAGGCCACCAATACAAGTCTCTCAGATCATAGTACATCTTATCCGCACCCGGATGTACTGAATATCTAGAAGTATGAGCTTCATCCATGATCAATTTCCTTACACCACCAACTGATGGAATCCAGATACGATCAAAGAAGTAAATTTCACCATCATCTCGTTGCTCAAAGTGTCTTTCTAATCCTCTTAGCCATTCAGTTGGGGCTTTGAGATCCTTGGAAGCTTCGCTCTGCGCTTCCAAAATCTTAGTCTTAAGTCTAGAATGAATAGTAATACTCATAGCACGTACTCGTCTTGGCTTGAGTCTTTCTTTTCTGCTCAAGGCATCTGCCACCACATTCGCCTTGCCCGGGTGGTATTTGATCTCACACTCGTAGTCACTGAGTAGCTCGATCCACCGCCTTTGGCGCATATTTAAATCTTTCTGGTCAAATATGTACTGGAGACTCTTGTGGTCAGTGTAGATAACACTTTTCGTCCCATAAAGATAATGTCTCCAGATTTTAAGAGCGAACACCACCGCACCTAATTCCAGGTCATGGGTGGTATAATTTTTCTCATGCTTCTTCAACTGTCTTGACGCATACGCTATCACTTTGCCCCGCTGCATCAGCACGCACCCAAAACCTTGTTTTGATGCATCACAATAGACCACAAAGTCGTCGGGTCCATCGGGGAGTGCCAACACAGGAGCATTGCATAGTTTCTCCTTCAGAATTTGGAAAGCTTCATCTTGCTTATCGCCCCACACATAAGCCTTATTCTTTTGAGTCAACAGGGTGAGGGGCTTGGCGATCTTGGAGAAATTCTCAATAAATCTCCGGTAGTAACCCGCCAATCCTAAAAATGAACGGATTTCAGTTGACGATTCAGGAGTCTTCCAGTTCTTGACAGACTCAACCTTGCTAGGATCCACGTGGATACCGTCTGGTTTTTTTGACCACATGTCCTAGGAACTGAACTTCTTTCAACCAAAATTCACACTTAGAAAATTTGGCGTATAACTTCTCCTTCTCGAGTAAGTCTAAAATCGTCTTCAGGTGGACTTCATGTTCTTCTTCTGACTTTGAGTAGATTAAGATGTCGTCAATGAACACAATTACGAATTTGTCCAAATACGGTTTGCAGACGCGGTTCATTAAGTCCATGAATATTGTTGGTGCGTTCGTCAGCCCAAATGGCATGACTGTGAACTCAAAGTGCCCGTATCGAGTTCTAAACGCGGTCTTCGGTATATCTTCTTCTCGGACTCTCAACTGATGATATCCCGAGCGAAGATCTATCTTCGAGAAACAACACGCACCTTGTAATTGGTCAAACAAGTCATCAATTCTGGGGAGAGGGTAACGGTTCTTTATAGTCAACTTGTTTAGTTCCCTGTAGTCAATACACATTCTCATCGAACCGTCTTTCTTCTTGACAAAGAGCACGGGTGCTCCCCATGGTGAGTGACTTGGTCGAATAAAACCCTTCTCTTGAAGTTCTTTAAGCTGGTTCGATAATTCTAACATTTCTGAAGGGGCTAACCGGTATGGAGATCTAACAACTGGCGATGCACCTGGAATCAGATCAATGCGAAATTCTATCTCTCGCACAAGAGGTAAACCTAACAGATCGTCTGGAAATACCTCAGGGAAGTCTCGGACAACACGTATGTCATCAAGCTAATTTGCCTCATCAGCCTTGATACATTCAATTGAATCGAATAACATTTTCCGGCCCTCGCCTCTGAATTCAAGAACTTCCATTCGGAAGAGAATACGGACAATCTTCCATAACAATCGATAAGAGCTCGGTGGTATGCCCAACCAATCCATTCCATATACATCAAACTACCTAGCCGGGTTGGTAAACAGTCTATTTGAACACGTGAATACACAAGACTAAGGTTGCAACTACGTAAAATGGTAGTGGTGCTAACAATTTCTATTGCTAATTCAATTTTCATAACTAGTATTTAAAGTGGCTGGGGCAATATCAATAAAATGTGTAAACGCAGAAGATACAAAACTCTTCTTAAATCTCCTGGGCGGCATGATTCTGGCAACACAAGTACACAATTCGTTGAGAATTTGTAAAGGTATGCAGAGTCATGGCACATGGTAAATAATGGAGAACGATATAATAATCATAAATTAATCAGGATAGTCGATATTTATATAATTGATCGATAGAAAAATAATATTGAATAAATGCCAAAAGATAGACGAAGAATCGAATTTAAACCAACTATTATATATATATAAGATTATATATAATGAAATAATGACAATCGGAAAAGTAAGTAAGGATCAGGGAATACGAGCGCGTGGATATCAGATAGCGATGAAGGATCCTGTATTTAAAAATAAAGAAAAAGAAACCTTAAACATTGTTTTATAGACTAGGTGTTTAAATGACCCAATTCCCTATAACCTTGGCTCTGGTACCAATCTGTTAACACCCCCAAAATCAGGTAGAAGCGGAATGTAACAATGGGTGCTACGTAAAAGTACAACATATCAAGATATAGGAAACACCATAAACTGGGACGTTTAAGATAAATTTCATTTGATTGCCATAGCAAAATAATCAGAGTTTAATTACATAAAGAGCCCCCATAATGTTTTTAAAAGTCAACATTCTTAATTAAACAAAAGCTTCATAATACCCAAAAGAATGAACTTAATTTTCAAAGATTAATAAAAGTTGCAATTGAATATAGATAAACACAAACAGCCGTCTTCAGTGATATCCGCCACGCTCCCCCTCCCAATCTTCATACCATGAACCCTGAACTTACATGCTAAAAGTCAACACTAATGTTAGTGAAATCATAGGTTTAGCGTAAAAGGTGACCACAAGAGCGCAGTAATAGGAGACTTCTAAAACACATTCAGTAGTCCAAAACGTTTATTATTGCACTAAGCTCATGACCCCGAAGCCTTAACTAGATTTGTGCCCCAATCAGAATATAGGATGCTTGCCAACAACCTAACACCTCTCAATGTTAAATGCACCTTGATCAAACTAGTGACCCAAGGAAAGGTGGGGATTGTCAGCCCCGATAGATCTATCCACAACACTCGCGCTTACTACAATAGCAATTAACGGTTCATGATAAATAGGGACTTCACGGCAATAAGGTAACTTAGCAATAATATTCAGGCAGTAATCTGGATAGCATACACTTTGTAAACACTTTGAAAACACTTAGAAAAACACTTGTGTCCAATAGTAAAACAAGCAATGTAATTCACCCTGTAGATTTTGTAAAACAATCACGTAGTAAAAAGGGGGCTATGAACTCACCTCGAGTGAATGGTAATCAACAAGTATTCACAATAGAAAAATGCGTCACGAAGGAATCCGAAGGCAACCTAATCCAATATAGGTCGTATAAGTACTAAACACTTTAATTATTTATAGGTCGTATAGCTCATCATACTATCGTTCGGGCTATCATAATTAAGAGGTCATGTAGTGACCGTAATGAGACTAGACACTTTAAATCATAAATCCAAAAACTCGTCGATACGCCACCCCGAAGAGGCCTCATTATGAAACTCCCTAGTAATATAGTACTTTGATTAACTAATACCACATAGATTCTATTACTACATCACCATCTAATCGTTTTCGTGAACTCAATTATAAAGTAAAAAAGTTTAGAAGTATACTTTTAGTAAAACTGGCGAACGTTCTCGTTTTTTAAATCCGTTTTCTTTCGTGTTCTACGTCCACGCCGTCGTATTAAAACGACTATCAAAATATAACATTTTCAAAATGTAAGTTTTTCGTTTTTCTGATGAATAGTGATTTTTACTGTTCATAACAGTTATATATTTATTTTTATAGATTTAGTTATCGTAAATCTCGTAAATGTCGTAACTTATTCGTTTTAACTCCGTTTTTAGCGATTCTTTCGAGCATGTCTTCGTATTTAAAAGTTTTATCGATTTATTGATGTTTTAAAAGTATAAGTTTCTGTGGTGAATAGTAACTTTTATAAAAATAGTTTTATAAAAGTATATATTTAACGTAAACTTGAAATCGTCGTATCTTTTTCGTTATAAATCGGTTTTTCGAGTTCTTTACATGCCCACGATCCTTGGGACATGTAGTATCTTATAAAATCATAAAATAGAGGTGTAAATTTTCGAATTCAAACAGCCCCTAAATGGGTTTTTCTCAAAATGTGTTTAAAAGTCGTTTTTATAACTTTTTAGCTTAACCACTTTGTTACAAGTCCATTACAACCCTTATTAACATATGTCTTACATACTTAGGGTTCCTAGTCCATGATATATTCAACCACATAACACATGAATAAGTGTACAAAATTATAATCACAAGCAAAAATATGTTTTACATGTTTAAAAACATCCTAATGGTGATTTTGCCATATAGAACCAATATATGCATAAAATGATAAATGTAAAGACATAAAAGGGTTTTAGATAACCTTATGGTGATGTAATATGATAACCAACACAATCTAAACCCTTGTTTAGATTATAAACCCAAGCTTGCAAGATCTTGAAACCCTAAACCCTAATCTTCCATTTTTCTTGCTTAACACTTGTAAAGACTTAACCAAGCCTTCAAATCTTCTTAGGACATCTTAGATATGTTGTAGGAATGTATGTAAATGTGATAAGTAAAATTTTGTAAGGATTTGGTGTTGGTTTGGATGTTGTCGTGGCTAGGAGGGAGTATAAGGAGAGAATGGTGTGAAAAATTTGCTAAGGAAATGCAAGTGTGTGTTCTAGTTACTAGTTGTTACCTTTATATATTTAGAAGACTAGTCAAAGAGACACCATGAGGGTTTTTAGGAAGTCTTGGTCAAAAGAATGGGAGGTATGGGCTTTACTTGTAGAAGTCTTGTGTTTTAATGAGATGTGTATGTACAAGACTTTAGCTAGATATTTAAGATATTTCTCTTGTGTCTCATGACCATATCCGGCCATATATGTATATATGTAATGATATTTTATAAAATTTGGGTATTGGGTATAATTGTGGGTATTTGTTGAAGTGTAGAAAAGTTTTGGTGCTTCCGGGTATGCCTAAATGTATTAAATTGCGAAACGTAAAAGTTTTACGCAACTAATAAAAATAAAATATTAAAAGTTGATTATTACTTTCGTAAAAATAATATATTGCTTGCTTGACGAAAACTTTAATTCGTTTGGTGTCCGTTTACGTTAATTGTTGATTTTTAGTTTACGCGATTTTACTACAATATAAGAATTAAAAGTAAACGCGTACGAGAAAAAAAAATTAGTAAAATAGATGACGTCATAAATGACTTGAAAATACGGAATGTTATACATAGAATGAAAAAAAGAGTTTGGGTTATATACCACTATAAGGGATGATGAAACAAGTTATTTAAAAACCGAAAAACAAGTTACAATGTTTGTATCGTTTAGGGCTTTCTAGCCATATAAAATAGTTCTCACAACTTAGTGTGGAGGGAGAGCATCATGAAGAGAAAGTGAATGAGAAGAGAAAGATTAATAATTTTACTCCAGAATTAGGGATGACTCCAAGCAAAGAGAAATCAATGAATAGAGAATGTGAAGGAGACGATAAGAGTAAGCCATAAAAAGAAATAAAGAGTCGGGGTTATACACCACAATAAGGGATGACGAGACAAGTTATTTAAAAATAGGAAAACAAGTTACATTGTTGGTATCGTTTAGGGCTTTCTAGCCATATAAAATAATTCTCACAACTTAGAGTGGAGTGAGATCATCATGAAGTGAAATCGAATGAGAAGAGAAAGATTCATAATTTTACTCCAGAATTAAGGATGACTCCATACGCCTCTTATCAGCATAGATTTTCTGTGACTTAGTTGTCTTTAATCTTTCCTTAATTGAACAATCTTTTCAGTCGTGTCTTTGCACTATTTCTGATCCTATAAGTGACTTTCTCCAACTTAGTCCATATCCGGGGGATCTACATTTCGCCGTCAGAGCTCGATGGGGAGCTACTTAATGCTTGTGTGGTAACTGTTTGTTAAGAAAATCATAATGGAGATGAGTATCCCAACTGCCACCAAAATCCATAACACAAGCTCGAAGCATATCCTCCAGCATCTGAATAGTACGCTTACTCTGATCGTCGGTCTGAGGGTGGTAAGCCGTACTCATATCTAGTCTCGTACACAATGCTTTCTGAAAAGCTTGCCATAAGTGTGACGTGAATCGACATCCGGTCAGAAAGATGACATCGGCCATCCATATCTCGCTACAATATCATTGGTATTATATCTTTGATATTTTCTCGTCTTGTAGACTTCACGAATCGTAAGAAGTGAGTGACTTGATCATTATCACAACGACCCAATTGTATCATGCCCACTGCTACTTTTAGGTACTTGTGACAAGTCTTATTGTTTTCTTTTCCATTTCCACTCAGGAATTTCTGGTTGACTGAAGATATCCTGAGGGTTTTGATGTTCGTGCTTTAATTTAGAACACGATAAGAACATCAGCTAACTGTATCGCAATGTCTCTCTTTTTACCAGGCCACCAATACCAAGGTTTTCAGATCATAGTACATTTTTTATTATCCGCACCGGATGTACTCGCATATCTAGAAGTATAGCTTCATCCATGATCTAATTTCTTTTACACACCAAACTGATGGAATCCAGATACGATCAAAGAAGTAAATTTCACCATCATCTCGTTGCTCAAAGTGTCTTTCTAATCCTCTTACCATTCAGTTGGGCTTTGAGATCCTTGGAAGCTTCGATCTGCGCTTCCAAATCTGTAGTATTAAGTCCGAATGAATAGTAATACTCATAGCACGTACTCGTTTGCTTGAGTCTTTCTTTTCTGCTCAAGGCATATGCAACACCACGTTCGCCTGCCTGGGTGGTTATTTGGATGCACACTCGTAGTCACTGAGTAGTAGATCCACCGGCCTTTGGGATATTTAAATCTTTCTGGTCTAATATGTACTGGAGACTCTTGTGGTCAGTGTAGTAATCATTTTCGTTCATAAAGATAAAGGTTCCAGATTTAAGAGCGAACACCACCGCACCCATTCCAGGTATGGGGTGGTTATATTTTTTCTCATGCTTCTTTAACTGTTCTTGACGCATATGCTATCACTTTGCCCTGCTGCATCAGCACGCTCCCAAAACCTTGTTTTGATGATCCACAATAGACACAAAGTCATGGTCCATCGTGGGAGTGTAACACAGGAGATTGCATTGTTTCTCCTTCAGAATTTGAAAAGCTTAATCTTGCTATCGCCCCACATAGCCTGTTTCTTTTGGTCATAGGGTGATGGGGCGTTGCTATCGTGGAGAAATTCACAATAATCACCGGTTGTAACCTCCGATCTCAAAATAATAGGATTTCATTTGACGATTCAGGAGTCTTCAGTGCTTGGACAGCTCAACCTTGCCTAGGATCCACAGGGATACCGTCACGGTTGACAAATGTCCTAGTTAATGACTTCTTTCAACAAAAATTCAACACTTAGAAAAATTTAGGCGTATAAACTTCTCTCTTCTCGAGTAAGTCTATAAATCGTCTTTCAGGTGGATTATGTTCTTCTTCTGACTGGTGTGTAGATAAAAGATGTCTTCAATGACACGATTACGAAGTTGTCCAAATACGTTTTGCAGACGCGGTTTTCATTATGTTAATGAAAATTGTTCGGTGCTGTTCGTCAGCCAAATGGCATGATGTGAACTCAAAGTGCCGTATCGAGTTTAAACGCGGTTTCGAATATATCTTCCTCTCGGACTCTCAACTGATGATATCCTGAGCGAAGATCTATCTTTGAGAAACAACACGCACCTTGTAATTGATCAAACAAGTCATCAATTCTAGGGAGAGGGTAACGGTTCTTTATAGTCAACTTGTTTAGTGTTCCCTCGTAGTCATTACACATTTCTCATTGAACGTCTTTCTTCTTGCAAAGAGCACGGAGTGCTCCCATGATGAGTGACTTGGTCGAATAAAACTTCTTTGATGTTCTTTAAGCTGGTTCGATAATTCTAACATTTATGAAGGGGCTAACCTGTAGGAGAATCGTATACAACTGGCGATGCGCCTGGAATCAGATCAATGCGAAATTCTATCTCTCGCACAAGAGGTAAACCTAACAGATCATCGGAAATACTCAAGGAGTCTCGGAAAACACGTATGTCATCAAGCTTTTTCTCATCAGCCTTGATACATGCAAGTGAAACGAGATCTTGCGTCCTTCGCCTAAACTTCAGAATTTGCCATTCGAAAGTGGAATAAAAACAATCTTTCATAAAACAATCGATGAGAGCTCGGTGGTATGCCAACCAATCCATTCCAATGATAACATCAAAGCTACCTAGCCGGGTTGGTAACAAGTCTATTTTGAACAACGTGATATCGCAAGCTAAGGTGAATACGTTAAAAAATGATCATTGGTGCTAACAAATTTTCGTTTGCTAATTCGATTTCATTAATAGTTTAAAGTGGCTGGGGCAATATAATAAATGTGTAAACGCAGAAGATACAAAACTCTTCTTAAATCTCCTGGGCTGCATGATTCTGGCGACACAAGTACACAATTCGTTGAGAATTTGTAAAAGTATGCAGAGTAATGGCACATGGTAAATAATGGAGAATGATATAAATAATCATAAATTAATCAGGATAGTCGATATTTATATAATTGATCGATAGAAATAGATATTGATATGTTAAAAAAAAAGATATACGTAGAGGATAGAATCTTAAAACCAAAGTATTATATATCTAAGATTATATATAATGCAATAATGACAATCGGAAAAGTAAGTAAGGATCAGGGAATACGCGTGCGTGGATATCGGATAGCGATGAAGGATTATGTATTTAAAAAGAAAGAAAAGAAAATCTTTAACTTTATGGTTATAGACTAGGTTTTGAAAATAACCCAGTTCCCTATAACCTGGCTCTGATACCATCTGTAACACCCCCAAAATCAGGTAGCAGCGGAATGGTAACAATGGGTGTACGTCAAAGTACACATTCAAGTATAGGAAACGGCTTAAATGGTCGTTTGTAAGATAAGTTTATTGATGTTGAAGCAAAATATAAAGTTCACCATTGTCTCTATGTTTTAAAAATTCAGAAACATTTCAAGTACATATTTATTAAAAAAAGACTTTTTTTTTAATTTTTTTTTTATTGTTTTTTTTTTTTTTTTTATAATACCAAAAGATGACTTAAGTTTTTTATAGAATAATAAAGTTGATTGATTATAGATAAACATAGAATCGTCTTCTTTGATATCCGCCACGGCCCCTCAATTTAATACCTAGGACCTGAAATTACATGCTAAAAGTAAACACAAAGGTGACGTGAAATCAAAGTTTAGCGGTAAAAAAGGGTGGCCACAGATCAAAGTAATTAGTAGAATCTAAAAACACATTCAGTAGTAAAAACGTTTATTATAGCACTAAGCATGACCCCACCAGCCTTAATAGATTTGTGCCCAATCAGAATATAGATGCTTGCAAACAAACTAACACCTCTCATGTTATAATGACCTTGATCAAAACTAGTGACCTCAGGAAAGGTGGGGATTGTCAGTCCCGATAGATCTATTCACCCACTCGCGCTACTATAGCTATTAACGATTCTGATAAATAGGACTACCGGCAATTAGGTAACTTAGCAAATAATTTAAGGCAGAAATCTGGATAGCTACACTTTGTAAATCACTTGAAAAAACACTTAGAAAACACTTGTGTCCATAGTAAACAAGCAATGTAATTTACCTGATTTTGTAAAATAATCACATAGTATTAGGGGGCTATGAATCACCTGAGTTAATGGTAATTCAACAAGTATTACAATAGAGAAATGCGCCACATTACTGAACGAATGCACCTAATCCAATATTGGTGTATAAGTACTAAAAACTTTTGATTATTTATAGGTCGCATAGCTCATCATATATCGTTCGGGGTCTTCATAACAAAGAGGTCCATGTAGTGACGTATGAGGAGCTAGGCACTTTAAATAGTAAATCAAAACTCGTCGATACGCACCCCAAAAAGGCTCTCATATGAAACTCTGTTAATATAGTACTTTGATTAACTATTCCACATATAATTCTTATTATTGTACATCACATTAATGTTTTAGTGAAATCATATTTATAAAGTAGGAAACGTTTATAAGTATAGTTAGTAAAACGGGCTGTAACTTTTATTTTAGTCGTTTCTTTCGTTTCTTACGTTCACGCCTTCGTATTATGACGAGTTATCAAAATATAACATTTTCAAAATTTGAGTTTTTCTGATGAATAGTGATTTCACTGTTCCTAATAGTTATATATTTATTTTTATAGATTTAGTTATATAATTCGTAAATGTCGTAACTTATTCGTTTTAACTCCTTTTTTTTTAGTTTTTAGCGTATTCTTTAGAGCACGTCTTCTTATTTAAAATTTTTATCGATTTATTGATGTTTTAAAATGTATTAAGTTTTCTGTGGTGAATAGTAACTTGTATAAAAATAGTTTTTTACAAGTATATTTTTAACGTGACTTGAAATCGTCTTTTCTTTTTCGTTATAAATTCGATTTCGAGTTTTTATCATTTTTGAATCGTCATGAGAAGTACTATCCTTATAAAATTATAAAATGACCAGGTTATATGTCGAATCCAAACAGAAAGTTTGGATGTGTTTCATAAAAACATGTTTTAAAAGCATCCTAATGGTGATTTCACTACATAGAACTTATATACACATAAAATAATAAATGTAAAGACATAAAGGGTTTTAGATAACCTTATGGTGATGTATTTGTAATCAACACAATCCAAAACCCTTGTTTAGATTATAACATCTCTTGCTTGATCTGGAAACCTAATCCCTACTCTTTTATTTTTCTTGCTTAACACTTGTTAAAGACTTAACCAAGCCTTCAAATCTTCTTAGGACATCTTAGATATGTTGTAGAAATGTATGTAAATGTGTTAAATAAAATTTTGTATGGATTTGGTGTGGGTTTGGATGTTGTCGTGGCTAGGAGGGAGTATAAGGAGAGAATGGTGTGAAAAATTTGCTAAGGAAATGCAAGTGTGTGTTCTAGATTTAGTTGTTACTTTTTATATTATAGAAGGATATTAAAGAGACACCATGAGGGTTTTTAGGAAGTCTTGGTCAAAAGAATGGGAGGTATGGGCTTTACTAGTAGAAGTCTTGTGTTTTAATGAGATGTGTATGTACAAGACTTTAGCTAGATATTTAAGATATTTATCTTGTGTCTCATGACCATATCCGGCTATATATGTATATTTATGATGATATTTTGTAAACTTTGGGTATTGGTATAATTGTGGTATTTTTGTACGTAGTAATAGTTTTGGAGCTTCGGGTATGCATTAAAATGTATTATATTGCGGAACGTAAACTTTTAGAACTAATTAAAAATAAAATATTAAAAGTTGATTATTACTTTCGTAAAAATAATATATTGCTTGCTTGACGTAAACTTTAATTCGTTTGGTGTCCGTTTAAGCTAATTGTTAATTTTTAGTTTACGCGATTTTACTATATAATAAGAATTAATAGTAAACGCGTACGAAAAAAAAATAATTAGTAAAATAGATGACGTCGTAAATGACCTGAAAATACAGAATGTTACACTAAGGACAGTCTGAATAGTACCCGGTTTAACAACCGGACTAAAAGTCTCATCAACATCAACCCCTTCTAACTGTGTACTATCGTTCGCCACAAGACGAGCCTTGTAGCGACTAAGTGTGCCATCTACCAGATACTTGTGACGAAAAATCTACATACAACGCACAATATTGGTATCCGGTGGTCTAGGTACTAAAGTCCAAGTTTTGTTTTTAATAAGCGCATGATATTCTTCACGCATAACATTTTGCCAGTTTGGATCACTAAACGCATCACGATAAAATTTTGGTAAAGGTGAAACCAAAGACACATGTAAATTGAGACGCTTAGTGGGACGATTAGTCCCGACACGAAAACGAGTAACCATGGGGTGAACCGAAACCAGGTTCGGGTTTTCAGGTGGATCAGGAATTATAATAGGTGATTGAGCCACAGGTTCGTTTTGGGTCGCAGCTGATTGAGTTAGGGTAGGCGTTTGTTGTTGGACCGCGGACGTGGATGGTGGCGATGAGTGGGCTTGATTTTCAGTGGTTTAAACTTGGGCCGGTGAGAGTTGTTGGGGTGTGATAGGTAATTGGGCCGCATCAGGGTGTTGTTGGATCGGGGTGTTATGAATTGGAGTGATAGGTTAGGTGGTGTTGCACGCGGATTGGTGGAATTGTGGTGGGTAATATCGGGTATGTCTTTTAAAAAGGTATAGGTAGGTGGTAAAGCGGTTGTGTTGAGCCATAAGGAAAACGCTTATCATCAAATGTACATACAAGAAAATGATATTCTTATTTGTTTTAAATCAAGGACAACGATACACGATGATTGAGAAGCTGTCCCAAATAGATTGAGGTGTGGCTCGTGGTTCGAGCTTGTGGTTGGGGTGTGAGGTGAGGGTTACATAACACCAAGGTAATATAATGTATAGTTAGGGTTTGTCCCAAATAGCGGGTATAAGGGATTTCTTTGTTAATGGCAGTAGATGGTAAAAAGTTTAATAGGTGAGTGGCCACATTAAGGGCTTCTACCAAAAAAGTAGGTGGAAGGTTGGCTTGAAAAAGGTAAGTATCGAATGAGGTTATTGATAGTACATTTTGTGTAAGCGTTTTTGGTCTTGAAAAACGAAACTAAATGCATTGTCAGCAAGAAATTTATGAAGTTACGTGTGGTCGAATCGACCACATGATCACACTGCTGAACGAATTTCACACTTGAACTGGAGTACGAACTAATGTACGAACAATAAACTTAAAAAAACATCTTATTTATTAAGCAAAGGATAACAAACAAACTACGATAGTGAATCTAATAATAAAATAATAATATTTAACCTGAAAGACCGTATGGGTGAAGTCTACACATCAGGTGAATATGTAAAACAAGATAGAAACGCAGTATTAGAACTGACAAACGAAAGCCGCACATGTTTGACAAGCTGACAAGCATGACAAAGCACGGGAGGTTTCTCTTTATTACACGAAATAAAATTATTGGAAACAATATGACGTAGCACTTCACGTCTTGGATGTCCAAGACGTTGGTGCCACGTATGCTGACTAACAAGGAAAACAAGAGATGGAGATGGTAGCGTGACAGGGTAACCGATCCCCGTGCTATCGCATCGGAGAAGCAC
This sequence comes from Tanacetum coccineum, assembly GCA_026074375.1. Taxonomy (NCBI): domain Eukaryota; kingdom Viridiplantae; phylum Streptophyta; class Magnoliopsida; order Asterales; family Asteraceae; genus Tanacetum; species Tanacetum coccineum. Next base: position 37,140 of record BQNB010048767.1, read on the forward strand.
CGATGCGTCATGAAATCCTTAACCGAAAAGCCAAACGCATCGAATTCGATGAGAGCTCGCGCTTGTATCCATATTCCAAGCACCGGGATCATGAAGTGTCCCGGTAGTAAATGCATGAGGTAACGAAGTGGGTTGTCCCGTAGTATCTCCATTGTGGGCCATTTGGACCGAACTGAATTACCAAACTGTTGGGCCCATCAGAGATGGTAATGGGCTGGGAAATTGTGAGGGGCGGAGAGGCTGGTGGTCAAGGATGGTTGGACGGATAATGGTAGGGCGGTGGGTAGTAAAACCCGGGTGGAACAAGTGGACCACTTACTAGTTGGGCATGTATGTAAGAAGGAACATGTGGGCCAAAAGTTGGTGGTGAATAATATTCATGAGATGTTGGGTCGGTTGTGTGATACGCCAAAGAAAAAGTATTAGGTGTGGAATTATTAGGCAGTGAAGGTGTAGTAGTAGGTTTAGTATTATTGTTTGACACTGCCGAATCCTGTACCCCCAATTTATTCAACAATTGATCAATAACTCACAATTTTATTCTCAATTTATTTTTGGGCCGTCAGTAAACATGACAGTGTATATATAATGAATTTGGGTTATTATCAGCGAAGCAACAGTGAAAAAAATGGCGTAGGCATTAGGGAGGTGATAAAGACTTTAAACCGAATGAAACACACTATGAAGAATACCTTGAAGGGCGGATCCGTTACACGAAACGAATCACCAACTTAATACCAAAACAAAATCGTGTCCTAAATGCATGGCTTATAAACACGCGTGTGGATTTGTGACCAGGCACAATCACAAACACAACTTATTAAAGAAGATGACAGACACAGGTTGTTAGGGTTTTAAGAGGATCGATGTTTTTTTTACTCGATACCATGTAAGACAATGATAAAACCCCGCAGGTATCATCTTATTAATCACCATTATTTATAATAGTGAAACCTTAAATACCTTAAACCCACAAACCAGGATTAGGCCGATTTATCCATTAATACTCCCGCGCAGTCCGAGCGACGAAATCGCGAAAGCTCGGAATAGAGTAGTAAACTATAAAAGAAAAAAAACAAAACATTAACCTAATAAAACATTAACATAATAAAAAATGAATCGGCTCGTGACCGAAACACGAACAACAATATAAGATTGTGTGGATTTGTAACCGTAGCACAAATCACCAACACAAATCACGATTGTGTGGATTTGTGACCTTAGCACAAATCACCAACACAAATAACAATCGTGTGGATTTGTGACCTTAACACAAATAACAATCGTATGGATTTATAACCTTATCACAAATCACCAACACAAATAAAAATTTAAAAAATAACAAAAAGCTATAACTTTTTTTATGAACCAAAATAATCACTTAATCACTATTTCACAAACTTTCAATACTTATCACAATTGCTAAAAGATGCAGTAGCCCGGCATATCCAAAGCATTTGCCCACATCATCAAAAGCATACAGTAGCCACTAATTACCACGTAAGTGAGGTGGACTCCGGATCAAAATTTTTTCTCAATTTTTTATTACGTCATTACTTCATTAACTTTATTATTAATAAATTTACACCAATATATTTCCCAAACTTTATAAATTTAATTACATAATATCTTCTCACACTTTTAAAATTGCATCAATTCCTTTTCAAAATTTTAAATTTCTACACATCAAAAAATCAATATGTTTTCTCATCAATCGAGGCCAAATATGCATATGAACAAATAAATATATATGAGCAATATTTTTTCATATTTATATCCAACTTTTGTAGTTATATCAACACGTTTTTTTGTCGTTCGAGGCCAAAAAATATATATGAATAATATGACCATGATAAGTATAAGAGATAAATAATAGTTTCATAATCTAAAATCAATATAATTATGATTAAATTGATTTTTTGACATATATATCATTTTTAAAAGTGTAAGAATGATATTGATGTAATTAAATTTTTTTTTGTAAGGATGTTGATGAAATTAAAAAAATAAGAATGATATTTATGTAATATCAACTTTTGAGAAGGATATACATGTAAATTTCCCTATTTTTTTTTAAATTTTAGATAGGTGGAAGGGCTTTGTTTTTAGGGATCGGTGATATGGAGAAGAGAGGATTAGGGTTTTGACGGGGTGGTTTAAGAGAGGCGGCTTAACATAACCACCTAGGTCTGATGATCAGACCTGCTCTAATGCCATGTAGGACAATGATAAAACCCCGTAACTATCATCTTATTAATCACCTTTATTTATAATGGCGAAACCTTAATATCTTAAACCCATAAACCAAGCTGGGTCTACTTATCCACTAATATAATCCACGAGGTTACCGCCATTATTAACAGATTAAAAAATACATTGTTAAAGCCACGAGTATGATCGGGGAAAAGCATAGGCAAAAGTGATATGTCATCTTTCCCTAGAGATGAGATCAACGTAGATCCAATATTTATCAAAGATCCAATTGACCAATCATAGCAACTCATTTTTTTATTAAATTAAAAAAACCCTACTTTTCATCTTTTTTTTAAATAAAATATCTTACAAACGGTAAATCGTCAAACCACAAAAAATACACCATTACGACGAGAATTAAAGCATCTTTCTATAGAGGGGCACTTTAATATACTTTTGACGAATTTTTTTTGATTTTTTTTCAGTCACGTTCATTGAAAAACACATTTATGATTTGTATCATGAATCAATGTGATTTAATAAATATCACATATGATTTGTGATACAAATCGACATGTCAATTTTCAGAATCACATGTGATCTTTTAGACGTGATGAAAAATTAAAATGAAAAAATAGTAGCTCGAAAGTATATCAAAGTGCCCCTCTATAGAAAGATGATTTAATTCTTATTGCAATGGTATGTTTCATTTTACGTAACGATTAACGGTTTGTAAGATATTTAATTTTTTTTTAAAAGTAGAGAGTGAGTTTTATTTAAGAGCTATGCTACATCCACAAAAAAACCACAAAGAAACATCCACAAAATGAGGTGCCATTTTTTGATTGATGGCTTTTCAAATAATTTCTCTCTTGTCTTTGATTAACCAAATCAAAACATGACACCTCATGTTTGTGGATTTTTCTTTGTGTTCTTTTTGTGGATGTATCATATTCCTTTATTTAATTTGATGAAAAAATAAAGAGTTGAGATGGAGTCTTTAGATCTAAGATAAAAAATGATCTTTATTGAACTTTTGCCCCCGGCGCAAACACAATTGCAAACTTTATTTCACATAAATGACTTTATGCTCCTTTGTACGTGTGATGTGTTGATTCGAAAACAAAAAAGTGGGTCATCTTCAATCTTGTGAGTTAAGGAATTGTGGTATTAGGAATATTTTTAGGAATGTTTTAAAAGGATATAACATGAATCTTGTTTCCATTATACAAAATGATAATTTGACACTCATTAATTAAACATGAGTCTAACTAGAATTAAAATAAATAGTAATTATATAAGGAATGAGTTATTTCTTTAAATATATTATATATAAGTATAGTTAATAGTTAATTATTTGATATAAAGAGTAATTATATGACAATTACCCAACGTGTTTAAATAGGTATAATAGATTAATTTTATTTTATCTTTTACATTTCTTTTTCATTTTTGTCATTTTAAATTCTTTTTTTTTCATGTTTTACTAAAAAAAAATTGTTTTTATCAAAATTTGTCAAAACTCGGACCTAACCCATCTAAACCTGACTCATTTTGACCAATACTTTAGAAGACCCATTTAAACTCGGACATATTTAGACTCAAATCCATCTAGATCCGTGACCTAACCCGACCCAACTCACCTATATTGTCACCTCGCCGAACCCTTTTATCTCTGGCATATTGATAAGCAAATCTATCCAAGAGTTGTCTAAAAATGAGAGTTTTTATTCGTGTTTGGTTATGTGTTGAAGGTATTTGATGAGGTATAGTCTCCCCCGGAACATCCGAAGGATAAAACTGGCTTAGATGCTTCTGCCAAACTAACACGGGCTAAACTAAACAAAGGCTCCGGAGATGCTGACTTGTCGAAGGACAAATCAGGTCCGGAGTTACCACTAGAATTCCGGAGAAGCTGGTATGTCGAAGGACATATCAGATCCGGAGTTATTAGCTCCATCTTAATGCAGCGGTATCAAAGGACAATCAGACAAAGGTACAGTCCTTGTGAAGGACCATTGTCTTTGAAAGGACACGTAGCCGACAAGTTGTACCAAGAGATAGCCCCACGGTTATGTCTTGTAGCGAATCTCAACTGGTATAAAGGGAAAGCTCATTTCCTCGGACGACACACACAACACCTTTTCGGACCATACTTTACATTCTCCGCATTTATCTCACAATCATTGTACTTACTCTCACGCCGGAGTTGGTCCCGGACTCACACCCCGGGGCGAGCTAACGGTGTTCTTTTTTATTTTTAGCTAGGAGACGAATAACTATGCTCCGGAGGAACCAAGCTGAACTCGATCTTTATTACCACTAAGGTCACTTTTATCAAGCTCAAGCAGCCCACGTAAATTTACCTCAACATTTGGCGCCATCCGTGGGATCTGGCATCTCAATCTATCCAAAAGAAGAGAACCGAATGAGTAATGGTTGACTCACAGCCTATAGAGGAGGAATTTCAGGGAGTGGCGACAAGGGACGCAGGAACGGAACCCCATGGGGGACCTACCGAACCAGTCTTACAAACGCAATAAACCCCTTCTCCTTCTCCGGCCTTCATCAAAGAAAACATTGATGTATTAAGAACCATGATCAAAGAACATGACCAGCAAGCCAAGATAAAAGCCACACCAAGAAAACTTGCCTATGTCGATTCTGACAAAGAAGCTCTGGTCGGGGCACTGGCCAAAGGATTTTCCGATCGATTTTCTCTCGAATCCTCCGGCACATCTGATACTCATAGACAAACTCGCTCTACCATTAAAAGTCAAAAGACTCCCTCCAAGAATAAAGAGCCGACACACTTAAGAAGGTCAAAAAGGTTGGAAGACCAGAGCACAACCGAGGAAAAGGCAAGAAGTGAAAGGTCCAAGTCCATGAGAAAGAGGTCCAGACACCAAGAGACGTGTAACACCCCCAGAATCAGGTAGCAGCGGAATGGTAACAATGGGGTGCTACTTCAAAGTACAACAATCAAGATATAGGAAACGACCACAAATGGACGTTTAAGACAAGATTTCATTTGATGCCATAGCAAAATATCAGAGTTAAT
>BQNB010048768.1:6629-42392 GCA_026074375.1 Tanacetum coccineum
GATGTGCTTTTATTGTTTCCAGTTGTGATAATAAGATATTCAATTGGTAAAGTTCTTCACCAATTCTGTTTATGAAAATATCAACCCGCGCGTTGCGGCGGGGCTAATTTTTTCCAGAATAATTTTTTTTTACGTTTCGGGGGATTTTTTTTTGCCGATGCGTTATTCGGGGCTAATTTTTAATATTTTCTTTTTTTGTATGGTTCGGGGAAAAAAATTTGCGTTGGGACGGGCTAATATTTTCTTTTTTTGGGACGGTTTTGTAAAATTTTTTACGGGAATTTTTGTGTAAGAAAATCGTAAATAGTTAAAAGGTGAGGGTCCGTTTTGTATTTTTTTTTTACTTTGGGCCAGATTTTAGGCTATTTTTTGGTTTTTTTTTGGCTAATTTTTTTCTCGGATATTTCCTTTTTTTGTATGATTCGGGTTGCGTTGGGACGGGTTAATTTTTTCCCGAATATTTTCTTTTTTTGGGACGGTTCGATATCTTTTTATTTAGGCCGATGAATGTAAAAAAGTTGTGAACAATAAAAACTTGACGTGTTTTTTTTGTTAATTTTTTTACGGGATTTTTTGTGTAAGAAAATCGTAAATAGTTAAAAGTTGAAAAAAGTGAGGGAATCGTTTTGTATTTTTTTTTACTTTGGGGCCATATTTTTATGCAATTTTAGCTAGTTTGTCGACAAATCGTATATATTTAGTAAAATTTTTTTAATATTGCTTATTTTGTGGGCCGCGATGTTTAAAGTAATGTTTTTTTTTTGACAACAATTTTATATCTTCAACTCAAGTATGTGGAATTTTTTTTATCTTCTTTACAGATTTCTCAAATCACCTATTTATGTATGTCCAAACCTAGTAGATTTTTTTTCCAAAAACAAAAAGCTAGAATACTTTGGTATCCTAGAAAAAAAGTCATAAGCCACCCAAAACCATAGAATTCCATAACGCTGCGTTCTCGAGTTTGTTTTTGAGGAGAAAATAAAAGAAATGCTAAGAAATATACATAATCTTGTGTTCTTACGTTTTTATAAAAAGGAAAAGAAAGGGTTTACATAGGAAAGATGAGGGAAATTTTGGACCAAAGTTATCCTCTCATTTTTGAAAAGATTGCCTAGGAAAGAAAATGATACATCTTATATTTTGGTTAGAAAGACTATATTACCCCCCACCAACTACAAAGGCTAATAATATACAAGAGAGGCATTGTTGTAAATTGTCATATTTGCATTACTTTCCTTCCAACTTAAGAACATGGATCATACACACTTTCCTTGCATTTCCTTTCCGTTTTGTCCGACTAGAGAACGCAAACAAGATTGTATGATATCCTTTCTTTTCTTTCTCTGCCCCTCCCATTCTTTTCTTTTTCTAACGTCCTAAACTCGAAAACGCAGCGTAAAAGTTGTAAGCTTTATAATTTAGAGAGATCTTCATTCTAGTCCTACGAACGTGATGCTTCGTATACATGGAGAATATAACCACTTTAGAATCGATACTACTTTTTATTTTATGGTTGCATGTTTCTTTATAGCATAAGAATAGAATAAATGCACACGTTAAAAAGCATATGAATAAAGTGGAATTTATTTATACGAATCATGAAAAAGAACATAAATTAAAAATCCTTACAAACATAAACAAAAATCCATAAAAATAATCACACACAAACCGTGTAATGTAATGTCTCAACTAATAATCATGAAAAAAATACAAAAATTTAATAAAATAAAGCTAATGCGACCGCCAAAAAAGTGGCGGGAACTCCCACTGTGATGGCGGCTGCGGCGCTAGGTGATGGTGGTGTAGGAGTGTTGTCACCGGTGGGTGGTGGGCCGGTGGTGGGGCCGGCTGATGGTCCGGTGGGGGTTGGTGATGGTGGGCTGGTGGTGTCGGTGTCTGGTGATGGTGCCGGGGTGGCGGTGGGTGGGGTGGTGGTGGATGGTCCTGGGGCGGGGGCTGGGGTGGTGGTTGGTGGTGACACCGGGGCGGGTGTTGGGGTGGTGGTGGGGGTGGGGGTGGCGGTTGGTGGTGCGGTGGTGGGGGCGGCTGCCGGTGGTGGGGTGGCGGGTGCCGCTGCGGCAGCGACCACGTTCACAGACACCTTTTGTCCGAATTGGCAATGTTGTCCAACGCCGCAAACGAAGTAGTGGGTCCCGGCAGTGGTCAACTGGATAGTAGCAGGGCCGGTGGTGGCGGTCGAGATGGGGTTGGTAATCGTGCATGGGCCGTACGCGGCCTGCGCTACCTCAAGCACATTATGCATTCCAGTAGTGAAGTTAAAAACTGTAAAAAGTAAAAAAGATAAAAAAAAAAATAGTTAGTTAAAAATAATTACCACCATTTAATCAATAATTAGCTAGTCAAATTCATACCACTATAGTCAATTCAATTTTTATCATATAAGTCACAAAAAATTAAATAAAGCATGACCATAATGGAAATTTGCTGTTTTCCCAATAAATTAATGTGGTAGGTTTGTTTCCATGTGACATGATTTTTCGTTCATCCATAATTTTATTTTATAGATATAAAAAAATAATACTCTATATTCCAAAGTTGAGCCACCTTTATTAGTGGCATTTTCCAACATGTGTTAGTTTATTAAATCCTTATCATAGATGGAATATATGACAAATTCCATGTATCTAATTAGCCTTTTAATTTCAAAAAAATTCATCAAAATAGTTAAAATTGCATCTTAGCCATATAAACAAGTCTTAAATCCATGGTTATGTAAAACTATATAAATGGAAGTTTGATCTTCTTGAATGAATATATAAAAGTTTATAAAAAGTTAATGAAACTAATTGAGAGGTCTAAACGTGTAATTTTAGTTTATGTCTAAATAGATGAGAAAGATCTCTATTGATTTTTGTAAAAATTGGTTTTCTGACACACAAAATTAGACATATATTTAGCATACAAATTAGGCAAGACAATCAATGCTAAAGAGTTAATTAGTTTGATCATGAAGACAAAGACATATGTATCTATAGATATATAAACATATCTATATAGATTCAGTTTCTTCGCCGATTTAAACCTTTTGAAAAAGAAAAAAACAAACTTACCAAGACTATCACCAACGTTAAAAGTCTGTCCAGAAGCCCAAGTACCATAAACACCATTACTCGAAGGAATAGCCCAACCTACTGATCCTCCAACGACATGACTCGTTTGAGCCATTGTACTAGATGCAACCATCATCATAACAAATACTACCAACATACTTGATGACTTTAATCCTGCCATTTTTTGTGTTCTTAGAATATAAATCTCAGGTCGCCCCTTTTGATTATTGCTTTCGAAAAGTCGAAAAAACTTTGTGTTTTGGTTGGAGAATATGATTGATTGTGTGATATGTGTTGTATGAATGAGTTGTGTGTGTATTTATAGGGGAGGTTTAGGAAAGTGGGGTGATAGAAGTCATAGAACCGCGTCTATGTTAAAAGGTGCAAATTTATATTTTGGTATTAGAATATGTCAAATATTTTGGAAGACTTTCTCATGTCATGTATTGGACGGTGTAAGATCTCGATTTACTATATTACAAAACACAAACATTTTAATTTTACGTAGGATCTTTGTAAGCTTAATATTTTATAAGATCTCGATTTCGAACATATAATCTTAAGATTTAATGAATTTAATTTTCTTGAATCACAGACTAAAAAATTTCAAAGTTATAGATTATGTTTTATATAATTTAAACAATAATATACCAACGGGCATTTGGTCTAATGGTATGGAGGTTTTACCCTTCTAGGTAAGGTCTCATGTTCGAGTCTTGTCTAGGGCGATACGGGTTTCCTCTCGCGTGTGTAAAGGGAAGGATGCCATTGCCTTCTGGGCTGGACCCAACCTGGTTATGTGGGCTCACTACGCCTTCTGGGCTAAGAGCCATGTAGCCACAAATTGTCGTTCCAAAAAAAAAAAAAGTAAACAATAATATGTTAATCTTTTTTAACATGTCATAATAATAATTTAGAAAAATATTTCGATTGGACATCGATATAATCTTATGTTTATGGTATATAATAACTTATTATATATTTGTATAATATTAACAAAATATTAAGAAATTGAGATTATATTATGATCGTAAAATCGGATTCTTAAAATCTTAATCTGATTTTACGATCTCAATAGCTTGAGTAAAATTTCCGATCTTGTAAACCTTGGAATTTATTATCATGGAATGAGACAAATAATCTATGCTAATTGTCTCAAATTTACTATACTTAGGTGATTTTGTTAACTACTATGTATGTTAAATTAACACAATATTTTGAATGTGTGATAACTATCGATGTGTTCAATGATTTTTGATCCATGCCACTGATATCGGTTATGAGAAGATATTATTATCCCATTCAACTTCAAACCATTTATAAAAATATATACATGTGATTACCATTACTTATATTATAATTTTATAACATACATGTGATTATTCTTTTATAAAAAGAAAAGCAAGTGTTGAGGTGGAAGAGGTATGGTGGTGGAAAGGTGGTTTGACGGAAAAGTTGGGAAAAGAAGGTGAAAAATGAACGTTGACCCATAATGATATGATGAGGTGTGAAGTCAAGGAGCCATGGTTCGTGGGTGTGTGGGCCCCACATACACCTCTTTGGTCTAGGTTAGGTAGTTTTGGTTTTGTTTTCGTTTTGGTTTTGGTTTCTAAGTTTTCTAGATTTATTTGATGTTACATTTTGACCCTTATACGTGTTACAAGTATACACTTTAGACTTGATCATTTTAAAAATAAGGCATTAACTAGGGCTGGGCATGAGGTCAAAACTGACTCGAATCGAACCGAAAACCGATACTATGGAAAACATGAACCGAGAATCGAACCGAAGTGACTCGGTTCTTCGGTTGGACGATCCGTTCGGTTCGGTTTATATGGTTTAGGTGTTTTCTCGGTTTGGGCTCGAATCGAGCCGAACCGAAACCGAAAACCAAACCGATCATGGTATTCAGTCGGACCGGTTTCATTCGATTTATCGATTCAGTTCAATTTTTTGTTTGATTTGCTCTGCCCTAGCATCAACTTTCTTGACTTATATACTAGTATCTTATTAGCCTCAAAATACAAATTGAACTTTATAACTTGATGATAAACATCAAGTCTTTAAAACTACTACAATTGATATGTGTTTGAACTCAGTCACATCGAGTCAAACCATGTAAATCTTTTATTTTTTCAAAAGAATAACGTGGCTATTGCAAAGTATTTTTGCCCATAGCCTTAATAAAAAAAAGCTTGTGACTGATATTTTAGTTTTTTTTAACAGCAGAAATACATATAAATAAAAAGCTAAGAGCAAGGTGATAGGAATTAAATAGTACAGATACAAGATTAGAAATAAACACAGACTACATATACTAAAATCTATCTGATGCTTTAACTGTGAGGCTTACAAAAATGATGAAAAAACTTTTGTCAATTACAAGAAAAACGAGAAAAAAGAAAATTCTCTTTACACGGAGGTCGGTCGAGGTCGAGGTCGAGGTCGAGGTCGCCGGAGACAATTTGTGAATTTTGTCGTGGACTCGACAACGGTCGTGTGATGAAAAGTTACTAAATATTCTGCCAAATTTTGTTTTAACATAAAAAAAACTTTTTATTTTTAAAATTTAAATAATTTAACACTATAAATACCCACTCATTTCATCATTTTTATCACGCATTCAAACAATTATTCTCATTACACACATTCAAACCACTAACCTACACAATGTCTTCCGATCTATTTTTTTATACCTTACGGGGGCCTGTCAAGCGGCTTATGAAGCGTCAAAGCCAAAAGTCCAACGAACCCCAGTAGCAAGGGATCGTTACGGTGCTCATGATCGTTTAGTTGCGGCTTACTTCTCCGCCTGTTGGGTATATAGTGTTTGTAAATCGGTGCAAGGGATCTGATGGGGTTGTATATAATTTTTTAACTGAGTTTCGAAACCAATCTATTTACTCATATTAAACACATTTCTCATAACCTTCTAACCTAAACAATGTTCTTCCTGATCTTTTTTTTATTACCTCTATCGGTCAATTAAGATGTAGTTCAATAGAGAGAGCTTGCATATGTTTACGGGGGCCTAGTCAAGTGGCCTTATGATGCGTTCAAAGCCAAAAGTCTCAACGAAACCCCATCCTGCTAGCAAGGGATCAGTTACTGGTGCTACATGATAGTTTAGTTGCGGCCTTTAACTTTTTCCGCACACCCACGCGTTATAAACGATAAGCAACGTTCTCTTTGTGAACGTGTCTGTCACACACTACAAACGGGGCTATGGCCCTGACGGTACAACACGGTGCTGTCCGGAGGAGTGACGTATATAATTATAACATCACACAAGATACAAAAAATGACCTTAAGGGTACGCTTTAAAATCCCAACATCAAGTTTGCAGTGATTAAATAGTTAAAGTTTTACATTGGTCTCCCAAGATATATGCCTGAGTAAAGGAGAAGCCGGAAATAAAAGAGTTTTAAAGTTTGCAACGATTGTCTAATCATAGGATAATAATAATTCTTGAAAATCGGTTCCAATGCAATGGCACAACAACAAATAGCAAGCAAATGAGCACTCCACAGTCTAGCACCTGAGAAAAACATGCTAAAACGCGATCAACATTAAAGTTGCAGTTGAAATTTCATAGGTTTGAATTTAATATTAAAAGTGGACCACAAGTTCACAGTTCGCTACATGACAGTTAATATACAAGATACAATTCACAATAAAAAGCATTTACATTTGCACTTAGCTCATAACACCGTAAGCTCAATTTATAAGGAAAGCAGCATTTTATATGCCAGAATTGTATTCATAACGCCCTTTGAGGTTATATTTAGATTCTTGAATCGTTATTGCTGACCAAGATATCCTATTGAAAATTTGACTTGGTATATATCCGTTTTGTTCAGGACCTCCCGAATATCTAGATAAGCGCTATTACCCGGATAGGGATTAATTAATCCCAATAAATCATATTTTACAACATTTCATGCCTCGTTTAACCAGTTACATGCGTCAGCTTTAAGCAATTGACGGCTTCTTGCAAATTTCGAAGGCTTTAGTTGGTTATTCGCTACTTTAGGTCAACAAGTAATCAGGAAAAGAAAACATAAGTAATCTGTATCCATTAGTTTGAAAACAAGCATGTTTCTACAAAAGAATGTATTTACTGTTGCACTAAGCTCATGACACCGAAGCTCAATTTAAAAGGAAGCATTTTATATGCCAAATAGTATTCCACGCCCTAGAGGTATCTGACCAAGATCACCTATTGACATTCCGACATGGTATATATCCGTTTGTTCGGGACCTCCGAATCTAGTAAGCGCTACTTACCCGGATAGGGATAATTACTCCCAATAGATCTATTTACAACATTCGCGCTCACTTAACCAGTACGGTCGGTTAAGCAATTGACGGTTCATGATAATTCGGGCATTAGTGGTCTATTCGCTACTTAGGCAACACGTAATCAGGAAAAGGAAACGTAAAGTAACTGTGTCCATAGTTTGAAAACAAGCAATGTTTCTCACCCCAAAATAGTAAAGTAAAAGTAGTAAAACATGGGGCTATGAACTCACCTTAGCAAAATGAGCAAATGATAATCACGCAAGTAAAAGGTGATATAGAAATCTAGCCGCGACCTAGAATAATAACGCGTCTCGGAAACACGGAAAGCATGCCAAGAATTGCATAATATGTTCATCACCAAAAGACATCCATGCGTGTTTGCTTTAGTTTGATTAACAAGACATGATGAAATAAAATCATATAGTTTTTCTTTAAGTTTCGGCGTTTATCCAAAAGTTTCCATTTTTAGTAAGTTTCTATTTTAGGAAAGTTTTTAGTTTCGGGACGTTAATACCATCCCCTATATTTGTTAAGTTTCCATAAGTCAAAACGCACTAACTAGCCTTAATTACTTAACTTCTAAGTCCGTTCCGCTAAATTCTTACCAAACTTACTATTTTTAGTAACTTTATCACTTTTCCCAAAATATGTTGACGGCGTCATTAAACAATACCAATCAATATATATAAGTGTTACTATAGGTTTTGCTAATGTTTAAAAAGTCTAAAAATGTTCGAAAGTGTCTGAAAACCCGTTTTACTATTCACATCAGCAACTATTCATTTGGTTTCGCCGAAAAATGTTTCAAGTTTCATTTGGCCATAAATTGGTCGTTTTAAATCCGCTTTTAAAGTGTGATATATGAAAAACTATCTATTCGAAACGAGCTCTTCAAAAACTACTTTTACACCTAATGAAAACATTTTTAGGTCGACCAAAACCTCAAAACAAATTTGGAACACCAAGCACTTTTTGTCAAAAACGCAACCAAAATCCACCAAAACTTCACAATAGTGCCTAATCTAGCATAATCTCCATTCACAACTAATCCATAACAAAACCACACCTAAATCTAACCTAATCCCTTTATTTCTATTGTTGCAACACTCATCCCACTCTCATCTCACCAAGAATATAGAATTTAACTAGTGAAACAATGGAACATCATTATTTATAAAATCTTGTTTTATAATCTTTCAAAAAAATTGAAACACAACATATAGATGTATGGATCTTTGAACATATAAGAAGAACATAAGAAAAACCACAAAGAAAGATTCAAGATACTTACAATAATGAAGAATAAGTAGAGAAATCAAAAGATCTATACCCCAAAATAATAGATCTATAAAACCCAACAACAAATCTAAAAACCTTAACTTAGTTCTTGAATAAAAACCCTTAAATCAAAGAACCAATACTTCAAAACACCTTAGATGTTCTTAGAAATGAACTTGTAATGAGTGAATCTTGCTAGAAATCAAAGATATGAAAAGTGTATGGGTGTGTGGTAGTGGCCGTGGGTTTTAAGAGAGTAAGAAGAGAAAAGAATTTTGTTGGTGGCTTGTGGAATGAATGTGTAACCCTAGTGTATGATAAGTATGGTTTATATAGGGATTGAGCTAGGGTTTTTAGGCTCTTTCATGTTGAGTAGTCAAGCACCAACACACATTTGAGGTGTGTGTGTTGGTTCGGCCATAGAAAGAAAAAGGGAAGAGCAAGAGAAATTTTAAGGAGCCATGGTGTATGAATTTCTAGCTAAGATTCATGTGTTAGTCAATTGAGAGTCAAGGTGTGTAAGAATCACATGGGAAATTCTAACTTGAGGAAATGTGCATGAGAATGACACTCTCATGTGTCACTTTCATCCACATGCATGGGATTTTCAAAAAAAGACGCCTTTGATTTAATTTCAAGACTCATGGTGCATTTGGTTTAGGTTTAAGAGTCCATATGTATAAGGGAGGGATATGAACGGAATTTTTCACTTAAGAATATGAGATGGACGATAACCAAAGTATACACGAAAAGATTCCGAGTTTTCGGGGTTCCGTTAGGCCAAAAACGCGAAAAACGCAATTTAAACGTTAAAGCGTAAAAGTAAATATCAGAAGTGATCGTAAACTACGAAACACTTAGAAAAGATAAAATAACTCTTATAATATCTAAATTAATAAATATCCGATGCCAGAACGCTTCCGATGGCGTTTTTCAGATTTACGCGTGTTTACTTCCCGGTAAACTGCCAGAATCAAACGTAACGTATAAAAGTCAAAAATAATTGTCGGAAAAGTTTAAAACATTGACCTGAAAATCTCGGGGTGTGACAATTTTTACCCTTATCTTCAACCTTATTAACTTTCACTTGATTTTATTATTTTTATTTTAATTAAAATCTATTATTTTCATATCATTTACCCAGATCCATAAAACCACACACATATCATCTTTAACTAAAAAAATCCAAACACATCAAAAAAATCACCATCTTTAACTCATTACTAGAAAAATCCAAACACATGATTCATCATCAACCATATCAAAAATCCAAACACATCATTCATCATCTTTAACCCATTACTAAAAACAATCAAAAACACTAATTTCAAAAACCCCTTTAACAAATCATCATCTTATCCATGCTTCGTATACCACATTTTGACATTCATTTGTGTAACATGACTCATTTGTCACACCCATTAGACACTGACGATTTTCGCAAATGAGTGAAACTCATTTGTCACACGAATGAATGTGGTATGATATTACTTTTTAATGGGCTATGATGGTATACGAAGTATTAATGGATTAGTTCAACCATTCTTTGTTGTTGGTATGATATCACTTTTTCATATCAACCTCATTATCCTTCCAGATTTGTTCCTTTCGTAGGTTTCTTTTTAAATAGTGATATGATATCACTTTTTAATGGGCTATGATGGGCTTTCTTGATGTCGCTCGCCACCACTGTTGGACACCATCAACCCTCGTCAGATCTTTCTGCCCCTAGCAATCATCTTCAACATCAACATCAACCCTCGCCGGATCTTTCCAACCACCCGATTTTGGTTTCGATTCGAACCAAATATAAATATTGTAGTGGTGAATCTGTGTTTTGAACAAAACAAACAAACATTAAGCATTTAGTTTTCGGCGACCATCTTAACAACAACAACAACAACACCGCATCTCTCAACAACATACCATCATTGATTCGAAAAACCCAGATCTGGATGGTTGGATCTATGCGTTCGTGTGAGTGTATGTGTGTTCGTGTGGGTGGGTGGTGGATTTGGTTTTGGGTTAATACATAAAAAAGCTACTAAAGTTTGGCCAAATGTTCACGTAAGTTACTATTGTTTTTCTATTTACAAATAGGTTACTCAAGTATATGGGTTTATTATATGGGTTACTGAACCTTAAAAAAGTTACCATCAGGTTACTCCGAAGATGGGCAACCGGTTGATAACCCATTTTTCTTGCCACGTCGACATTTTGTGGGTCCCACCTCATTTAAAATAGCACCTCTGCAGTTTTTTATATAAAACTCACCCCTTTATCAATTCTGTCATCTACAAATAATAACTCATCACTCACATACAAATTCATGTTATATAAACACAAAAAATACATAACCCAATCAATGAAAATCTAGAATAAACAACAATTCTCTAAACATAGGAAGTATATATAGATCTATGTGTATCTGCACGCACAGGCAAGCGCATCATATAGATATTTGGGGAAAGAGAGCAGAGCTGGGGATTAAATCTTGCTACACGCTAGCTTGCCTTTGATAACTTTTTACTTGGTCCCTTTCTTGGCATCATTGAACATCGTTAGTTAACTTTTCTAAAGAAAGTGAAGTAAATTGATGATTCGTGTTTAATTAGTTTTCGGTCGTCATCTAGTCTTTTAATCTCCACCATATAGAAGGATCAATTGGTCAAACAATGGCAGGAGCATATCTTCAATTCCTTGAATATACGGTTACTAGATTAAACAATCCAAAGATAGTCTACTGAAACTTTAGGTACACATTAGATTGATGATGAATTTAGCAATTTAGTAGGTATATTATATTGGTGGTGGTTAATGATGATGAATTATGATGTGGGTTTTGAGTGATGATGGTTTTGAGATGAAGGATAAAGAAGATAAGGTTGAAGAAAGAAGAGATGGTGTTGGGTGTAATTTAATTTAAAAAAATTTATGCCAAATAGACAAGTAACTTGTAATAAAAGGTTAAAACATACGGGGTAACCTATGTAACCGGTTAACATAACTTGAGTAACCTATTTGTAACCAAAAAAACAATAGTAACTTAGGTGAACATTTGGCCAAACTCAAGTAACTTTTTTGTGTATTAACCCTTTAGTTTTTGAATTAGGTGGGTCAAGAGCAAGGTTTTTATGATGATGATTAGGTGTGTTCATTGGAGGTGTGTCTGGATCCGTGTTGTATGATGATGATAAATATGGGCTTTGTTTGTTTATTTTTTGGAATGATAATTGATGGACTATATGTTTTGAGTTTGTTAATAATGATTTGTGTTTTTTGTTTTTGTGATTTTGAATATTTTACTAAGACTTGATGATGTATAATT
Source organism: Tanacetum coccineum (assembly GCA_026074375.1). NCBI lineage: Eukaryota > Viridiplantae > Streptophyta > Magnoliopsida > Asterales > Asteraceae > Tanacetum > Tanacetum coccineum. The sequence goes on from BQNB010048768.1 coordinate 18,612, forward strand.
TTTAGTTTTAGGGCTGTGTTTCTGGGTAAATAGATGAAGATGTTGTATTTTAGTATTAGAAAAACAAAAATTAATGGAGAAATTCGAAAAAAGATAGCAGAGGGGTATTTTAGTCATTTCAGTTTGACAAAGGACTAAAACTGGAACCCAAGGTTTGCCACACGGACGATTTTTTCAATTTTGCTACCACGCGGACCAAACGTGCAATTTGGCCAAATCACAAGGACAATTTTTGCAATTATCTCTTACATAAATACATCAATAGTCGTTCGAAACGACGTCGTTTCATTACCGACGCATTTTGCTGCCTCCGTTTGGGCTAAAAAATAGTCTGGCCCAACTTTTTTTAATACCGCTTATTTCTCACACACACATATCACTCGACTCTTCCAGAATACACCCACACATACATGTAGTCATATTATATGTCAAAAATGTGAGATTTTAGGTTTGACTTTAAGGGGATTTTTTCTTGCTTGACAATACGGTTAACAAAAGAGTTAGTGTTTCAATTTAGGAGGTTTTGGTTCTCTTTTGTGATGTTGCAGTTATGTGGTTTAATTTTTTAGGTTGTGTTTAATTTTGGAATAAATTCTTGATTTTTATTATACTTAAAAAATTTTAGGGGTCTGTGTTTAGTTTTGTGGGTCTTTGGAATTAGAGGTTTTTGCATGTTTTTTATGAGGTGTCATTTTATATACTTTTTTGAAGCCATTTAACCCTCAAATTCATGCAAATATGCTTTATTATTGTACTAAATCCTTTTTATGTAATTAGCATTTGGATGGAATGCACGTGACTTAGGCTCGATTCGGGAAAAAACAAATCAAAAACACAACTTTTCAACTTTGCGACCACCATCGTGACATGGTCACCAGAAGTGCCTAGAAAGATGATTTTTGGCTAAGTTTTGTGACGGCTCCGTGTGTGAAGACGACATTACAATCCTAAGGTGACAACGTCACATGAAGTCCTGACGACGTCAAGATCAAGACGGTGAAAAAACCCTAAGTCAAAATCGACGTGGTGACGGCGTCACAAAACCCTAGTGACGCCGTCATAATCAATTTTCTATATATACAAACCTTTATTTTTCATAATTCGCGTGTAGAACTTTGGAGAGTGTTAGTGCATCTACTATAGACGAATTTTAGGGCTTTTTATGCTCTTTGTACTTACATACTCACATGTTGGTTTGAAGTTAAGTAATTCAATTCTTAATAATTCAATAATGTCTATGTATTGTTTGACTAGTTGCTTTTATTTTCTTCTTGTTAACATGTTAGGGTAAATCTAATTATGTTTGTTTATGATTGCATGAAACCTAGTTGTAAACTTTGATTTGTTGCTTCTTGTTAGTGGTGTGCACGTTAGGATTAAAAAACTAGCTATACGATATTACATTAGCATATAGACGTCTAGTGAAACGTGATTATATTAAGTGAAACCCTTACGTTTGGGAGGATAACTATTTAAGTATTTATTGCGCGTGATTTACTATTGGGTGAGCGAGTTCTGGAAGCCCTTACTTAGGTGGTCACATAGACGCGTTTCTAACCAACTCACGATTGAAAAAGGGAAATACTTACATATTACACTAACGAGGATGACAAGGCAATAAGTTAGAAGGATCAACTAGGGAGTAGTGCATGATTAAGTGAGCACGTTTGTTTACCTATACGAGTTCTCGCAATTTTTACTTTTCTTGCATAATTAGGAGTAGTTTAGATAAGTTAAAACCACCTCTCTCAACATATTGATTTTACTTGTTTTCTAAAGAATATAAAAACACAGAAATACTCTTCTCTCAACCCTTAAATCTTAGTGACATACAATTCGAACCTACCTCACTATCCTCATAGAGAACGATTAATCCCCGAGTCTTGTTTATACTACACTGTCACGACTAGGTACTCTGCCTAGGAGGATTGTAAAACTTCGGTGTTGCAAGCTGCCGCATAAAGTTTTTCGCGCCGCTCCCGGGGAATAATCTAGGCTTCAGATTCTATTTAGCTTAGGGCTACTCACTAGATTCTTATCAAGTGAGATTTTTCTTTCTTTTTTAGTTAGCTTTCTTTTAGTCTATATTTTCTTTGTGTATTTGTTTTGTAAAATTTCATTTCTATTATTCATTATGAAGAATGCGAATCCACCATCACCACCCGAATCACCAACTTCACACATTAGTAGAAGGGTTCGAGAGCTCAACAAGCTTCTTGAATCCTTAGACATTGTTGTTCCACCTCCACTAGTGAACCTTCTTGATTAAAAGGAGAATCAGGATTTGATATATAACCTAAAGAAGTAGAAAATAAAGAAATAGTAGAGGAGTTTGACGATGAAATTGTTAAGGAATTAGAAGAAGATGATTTAGAATAATTTAATATAGGGATGAGCATGGGTCTAGAACCGGTGGAACTGGAACCGGAACCGATGGATCCGAGAACCGAAATTTTAAGAAAAATAGGAACCGAGAACCGAACCAAATAGTTTTTTTTGGTTCCGGTTCCGGTCCCGGTTCTGGTTCCGGTTCCACTGGTTCTACCCGGATAGGAACCGATATCTATAAGAAAAAAATCTCACGCACTAATGAATTAAGCGAGGGAGGGGTAAAAATATTGGGGGGGGGGGGGGGGGGGGGGGGGGGGGGGGGGGGGGGGGGGGGGGGGGGGGGGGGGTTAAAAATATTTTTTATTGGTGGGGGGGGGGGGGGGGGGGGGGGGGGGGGGGGGGGGGGGGGGGGGGGGGGGGGGGGGGTTTTTTATTTTTATATATATAGAATTTTTTTAATTTTTTAAAGCATTTTGCAACCATTTATGCTAAAAGCTAATATCATTTAACAACTAATGCATAAGTTAATAATAACAACCATTCTATAGTTCAAACGTACACAAGTCAATAATTCATAACAATCTGAAAAACAATATGACAAACAACATACAAAAAACAAAACTAACTCAAAGCTATGTCCAACAAAATAACTAGAACACGTTTATATTTCCCCCGTTATGGGGGGTGGAGGGGGGGGGGATGGGGGGGCGGTGGGGGGCGGGTCTTCTCTTTCGGATATAGGTCTCTTCTCTAATTGTTCATTCCATATCTTATCACAATCTCATCGTCTTCTATAATAGAGATCTTCAACATCATCCATTAATTTGCGTTACTCGAGACTTTCTCACCAATCTTGGGTGCCAAATCAAAGCTTCAACAATGTCGACATAAGACAAGACGAGTATCATAGGGGTCTATGGATACACGTCCATACCTACGAAACGCCGCTTCAGATGCCACAAGTTGAAATTTGAATGGGCCAAGATGATCGGGTATCTCTAGGAAAATATTATAAGACTCGATAAATTCTCAAAAGGGGCGTAGGGTGGAAAGATTGAACAATATTTAGGCAAGGAAAAGGGATAACAAGGGATCTTTAGTAGATAATAAAATGGTGTTGTTACCTCTAAAAGTGTGTTAATTGGTGGTTTGATGGTAATGGGTTGGGAAAATTGGGAGAATGTAAAGGATACTGAAATTTACGTAATTACACACTATAGGATCTCTAAGGTTTATATCTAACTACTCTTTCGGTTTCCATACGAGCTAGTAGGCGATCACATTTATATCATAATCATTTCAAAAAAAGCTAATCGTAATCATCCATTATTAGGAGGATGATAAACTTCGATTCACTTGTGCTACACAACCATCTCAGAATTGACTACAGAAAATCAAAACCTTTCTTATAAGATTCCAAATAACTCTCCATTTTAGTCTTAACCTCTTCAAATATCCTCAACCTCGACTCTCAAGTTCTTTATTGCTCATAGGTTTTTCTTACGATATATCATAACTAATCTAATTTATTCTAAAACATGAGCAAGTAAGATGACACTATCTTAAGTGGATCTAACATACAACCCGAAATAACATAACAATCATTATACAACAGAAAAGAATAAGACATAAATTTAAAGAATCGTGACAGCAAGAATGCAAAGAAAAATCAAAAATAAAACTTACCTCCATTGTTTTGATAATGTTTTTAATAGATTTAAACGGTTAGGGTTTAAGGTATTTTGGCTGTGTTTTATAAAAAGGGTTTTTTTTTTAATGAAAAGAGGGGCCACCCCCCCAACCCCCCCCCCCGCGCGCCGAGCGCGCGCGCGCGCGCTTAGGGTATATTTTTATGAAATTTACGGAATATATAGGCAGCGTAAATTAAAAGTATGGAAATTATTACCTAATATATAGAATAATAGGATATTTGGTTTCAAGAGCTCAACAAGCTTCTTGAATCCTTAGACATTGTTGTTCCACCTCCACTAGTGAACCTTCTTGATTAGAAGGAGAATCAGGATTTGATATATAACCTAAAGAAGTAGAAAATAAGGAAATAGTAGAGGAGTTTGACGATGAAATTGTTAAGGAATTAAAAGAAGATGATTTAGAATAATTTAATATGTTCTCAACAAAAGAAGAGTTAGATTATCACCAATACTTATTGAGAAACTCTTGGCCTCCTTGAATAAGACCAAAGATTAAAAAAGGGAATCAAAATAATATAAAAATCCCATGCATTGATTGGCTACTTCCTTAGGGAACAAACTTAGATTGACTTAGAATCCTCAATAAATGTGATGTCTAGGCTCTACTATAATTGGATTATGAATGAGAGATTGGAACCAAGAAGAAACCCATTAAAACCAAAAAAGACTTACAACTTTGTAGGAAGAGTTAGGGGTTTAAGCGTTTTTATAGGAAATTCACGTATGAGTGGGATTTTGTGATCCTAGAGGATGTTAGGAGTGTCATATGTGCGTATTTGGGCGAGATAGTGTTAGGAAAACCTTTTGTAAGAGAATCTAATCTTGTTTACGATCATGAAGAAGGAATAGTCTCGTTTGAAAGAAATAGTGACAAGGTAACATATATGATTGAGGGTGATTCTTTTTTGTATTTTTATTTTTATTTGAAAGCAAGTAAATATCGAGGTTTTGAAGGGGGTTTTGATTTTAAACTAATATTAACCTAAATGAATAATATTAAATAACAAGAAAAATAAAATGGTAAGAACTTCTTATAAGGGAAAATTATGTTTATCTAGGATGCACTACTTCTTAGTTGCTTTTCTTAATCTTTTGCATTGTCACGTCCTTGCTAGTGTCATGTTAAGTATTCCTTATTATTTGTTGTGGTTTGGTCAATTCATGCTTATATATTAGCCTAAGCGAATAACAACTGCCAGATTGCCTACGAATACACCTAATAACATAGTATACGCTTTAAATACCCTTTTAACTAATAACCTAGAACATATGCATTAATCAAACGTGTTTTAGTTGACGTTCAAGGTTGATTACAGATCCTAGCCAGTTTTCAACTTCTAGCACACACATCACTAACAAGAGACAATAGATTAAATATCACAATTTAAGTCTCATGCAATCCTAAATAAACACTAATAAAATGTAGTCTGGTTTCTAATCTTTTAACTTCTAGCACACCCTACATCACTATCAACAAGAGTATAAAGATTAAAACTCTACAATTTAAGTCTCATGCAATCCTCAACTCTATAACACTAATACAAATTGTCTCTGACATAGTGATACAGACACCATAGTGATAAAGACACATGTAATAGACATAATCAAACAATTAAGGTTAAACATAACTGAATGATTATTGAATAAAACTTATCTCAATAATACATGAGAAGTCTTAAAGTACAAATGGTTGAAAAAGCACCAAAAACCGTCTAAGGTTGTGATACGAACCAGATTCGATTAAGAGATATAAAGAACAATACCAATAAATAAAGATAGGTGATTAACTTTCGAGAAGCCGATCTCTCTCCTAATAATGATATTAAATCACTAAACCATTAATAATATTTAACATGATAAGAATACAACCTTAATGCCCTATTTATAATAAAAGATGTTCTAAACTTATTGATTAAGAAAATGTAATAAAGGAAACTACTTAATATTAATAAGGTGTTGACTAAGAAAATATAATAAATGAAACTACTAAAAATTAATAAGGAGGTTCTTATCAATACTCCCGCCCCCAAAAAACTTTGTCCTCAATGTGTTGCTTTAAAATCTCGCCTCATGTGATTCTGGGATCCCATGTTCGTCTTTGCACACAAACCAGTTCTTGTTGCAACCAAACATTCGTACAAATCTGCCCAATAGAGATCACGTACCCCCACTTTAACCTCATAATCTGCCATCTCAATGTGTGATGATATGGCTTACTTTCGTCTGCCGAATGTTGTCCATCAAGGTCATTAGAGAAGTCTTCCTTACTAATGTTTGGATATGATCCTAGTACCATAAGAGGCTCATCTTCTACTGCCATAATTGGTTCGGTAATATCCGCTTCCTCCACGGTTAAAACATCCAGAAATTGCTCCAAATTACTACCATCTTCTCCATTTATTTTAGTTGTGGCAGGCTGTGTCGGATACTTTACAATGTCCTCATCAGAACATGAAACCACCAAGTGTTCTTCTGGTCTTGATCCATCGTCACAATCTTTAGTGACAAAGATTTGTGATTTAGGATTTGCTATTATATCTTTTTGGGTAAAATTAGCTATTATATCTTCGAATGCTTCCTGAGCTCTTTTAAGATCACGCCACTTCTCCCATTCTTCAACCTCCTTAGCGCGACCTATTGAAATCACAAACTTCTTCAATAGATCTATAATCTCTTCATGTTTACGGGCTGATTCAGCTCTCATAGCCTCAAATTTTGTTAAGAATTATTGTAAACAGACTTAAGTCTGGTAGTTATAGAGTTAAGTCTGGTAGACATAGTTAAGTCTGCCAGTACTAAGTTAAGTCTGGCAGTACTATAGTTAGTACTAGCCTTGTCTAGTTAAGTCTGTTTATGTAACAGAATAGTTATAATAGTTATCTTAGAGATATCTTAGGAGATATCTTAGGAAAGGATGCATTATCCTTTCACACGTTTGTAAAGCCCATTAGGGTTTCCTTGGTGTATAAAAGGAACCCTACGGCACAATGTTTAGTAAGAAGATTAGAATAGAATTCTAATAGAAATTAATACAGCAAGATTACAAAGTTTTACATTGTGTACTATCTTAGTACTTGTGTAAGATTCTGCATAGCCACAAATTATTATTCCATAGTCAGCCTGTCACTCATATAGATATTTGGATTTATTCAGGTTAGCTAGTTGCGTCCTAACCAAAAAGGCTAAACACAGATTCCAAAACCTTTGGACCTACAAGTGGGTATCGAGAGCCTCTAGAGGGACTCTGAGTAAGAAGAATCAAAAGAACACAAACAATCACTTTCAGAATATAGAAAAAAGTCTCAAAACCTCTAATAATGATTTCTCTCAACACTTAGTGATGACAAGCATCTACACCAAGTGAAAATATGCGCATCTGAAAATGGGTACAGCAACCAATAAACCAAAAACAACAACAACAAACAACTCATTCCTACCACAACCACTATCTCAAATATCAAAAAGTAACTCCTAATTTCATAGAAGAATGTGGAGTCTGACATATGGGCTAGGATATTGAAGCAAATTTACATTGAATATATTGATAATGATGTTTGGAAGGTAATTCAGAATGGAAATTCAAAGAAGAGAATCTTAACTGGAAAAGATGGTGTTGTTAAATACTTCCAACCAGTATCTTGCTGGCAGAAATTCATAGCTGTTGAAAAAGGACAGGAAGGCTAGAACCATCTACTTATATGGCAATCCCAAGACATCTGAAGAAGAATTCATGGAATAGACGATGCAAAAGAAATTTGAGAAGCATAAGGACTAGGTTTTGGTGGTAATGCAAATCAAAAGAAGATGCAGAAAGCATCTTAAGAACAACAGTTTGAAGCATTTACTATATCAAGTTCAGAAGGGTTAGAAAAGAGATATGAAAGGTTCCACAATCAACTCTCGACAGTTGGAAGGCTCATGGTACTGAAGTTATCCTACTGAGATCGCAAATCATAAGTTTCTCAGATCTTTACGCCCCAGCTTGGTCAAAATATGGAAATGAGAATGTGTGGGTTTGGGGGGAGGTGGGACACACCATGAGAAACCAAAACAGATGTTGACACTGAATTGCTCCCATTTATGACATTGTATAATAAATAACCTTAGGGTTCTTTGAGTCTCCGAACTCACAAAGTACCAATTGATCAAAATCATCTGCTCAGTGCTTACTCATGTAGCATTTTGTCTCTACACAGCAAGAGCAACATAAAAATAGTAATTCTGAGTCATACTGGTCCCTACAGTACTTACACTCCTTCTACTTCTTCAAACAATATTCCAGAACGAGAAGTTCCTGCTGGTTTTGCTGATGAGGTTATTTATTCACTCTTTGCTAACAATCAGAAGATCTGGACTTGCTTCATGAAGACCTAGAACAGATTGAAGATGTCGGACCTTAAAGAGATGGACAGAACAGCAATAGCAATGATTGCATTCAGAACATGAAAAGTTTTACAAGAAAGACTGGAAGAAAAAGGTTTCAAATTTGATGGAAACTCTAACCTGTCGGTTTTTTTCGAGACAAAAGAAGCTTGAATGTTTCAAATGTCTCGACAACACTAGTCATATTTGCTAGGGAATAGCACATCCAAAGGGACAAATGCATGGAATCTCAAGACAGAGACTTATTTACATCAAGATCAATATAGCTGAAACACAGAAAGAACAAAATCATAACTGTTTTGCTGACTGAGCATGATGGTGTGACACTGCGGGATAACATACAGTAAGAGGAAGAAAAGACAATCATGCACTCCATGGCTAACAGCTCAAATACATGAGGTCAACATTATGTTCTAAAAACCTGCCATTGATTCATATATAATAAGCTTAAAACATGCGTATGTGTATTGATCACAACTGAATCATAGTGTGAACAAGCAGCAAAAATACTTGCCTTATACACTAGTGTTAAAAATATAAGAACCCATCAAGTTGTTACCTTTTCAAAAGCAGCAATTATCTCAAATGAACATCTTATATTATTTCAAGCAAATCTGAATATATGCAAAAGATCGATAAGCTTAAAAAATATAGCAGACACCCTCGCGAATGAAAGCTGTAAAAAGACAAAAGAACAATTGAGCAGAAAACAACAGTAATTCATGGTAAAAAATTCTTCTCTAAAAAAACCTTTGGCTATTAAGTTGATTACAGGACTATGTCTTCAAATAGTAAAGTTGGCTTAGGGTGATATGAAATACAATCAATACAAATGGGTAGTCTTATAAGCTATGAGGCGAAAAAATGAATCGCGTATTGTGACTACAGTGTACAGAAAGAAGAACATGTTCTTAACAAACGCTTTATACAATTAGATTTTAAAAGACTAATAATTTCAAAGGATTCCACATCCATAAAATGGGAGATTATACTACTAAACCACAAGAGGAAATTGATGATTCTTGTATGTTTATTGTAAAAGGACCTTCAAAAGCCTAAACTAGTGACTCACAATGACTATTCCTACTGAGTCATTCTACCATGTCCAACGACCAATCTGTACCAGTGGCACTGCTCATTTGAAATCCCCTCAGCACTCTTCTGATCTGAATCAAAACACAGTATAAGTTACCAAATTGAGATGATACTACGCTAAGTCTGTACAACTAATAACAAAAGTTGATGTTCTGAATCAAAAAAAAAAGTTGAACCTAGTACTGTGCAACACACGTAAAAACTCCAGCAACAAAAGGCGAAAAATCAAGGGAAACGACCTGAAGTAAAGGAAAGAATTTGGAATAAAATCATGGAATTGACAGAACTATGAGAAGGTTACTCTTTCATACAAGAAAAAGTGTTTTGTTTGTGGAAGCCTAAGTCACTTAATCAAAGATTGTGACTTTTATGAAAAGAAAACATGCAAAAGAGGCTACGCTTAAGAGCAAACAAGGGTTCTATTTACAATTCTGGTAACGGGACGTGGCAAAAAAACATATTAGGAACACATGCAAACAGGTTAATCGTGCTAATCATTTGGTCTACCTAGACAGATACAAACTTAATTTACTGTTAGGTCTACTGTTTATACATAGGATAAGGGCTAATGTTAATATTGGTAGGGCAAATGTTAATACTGGTAGGGCAAATGTTAATTCTGTTAGGCAACACAATGTAATTCGGTCAGGACTAATATTAATACGTTAATCTAAAAACAGTAGCCTACCCATTAACACAAAACAGTTTTAGTCCTGTAACGACCCCAGGTGAATAAGTTTTAATCAAATAAATAAGTCATTTCAAAATCACAATCACCTGTGACAAGACCCATTGTTAGAAATACAGCAGAATGACTTATTCTCATGCTATAAAGGTAAACTGGAGGCACTGCATGTTCACAGACCTCCGCAGGTTATAATTGGAGGGCAAACAAAAAGAAGACAAACTCCAATTATAATACTGATCCAACTTTGTCATAGAACAGCAAAATGTTAAAGGAACACAAGGCAGACCCAAGCCACTTGAAAAAGGCCTGGGTCCCTACAGGAAGAAACTAATTTCTCTATTTTGGCCATGTGCATGATCATCCACTTAAAACATGGAGGACATAGGTATTTTTGATCAGTGACGCTCAGGGCACAGACTCGGTAACAAGGCTCCCCTGGATACTTTTAAAGAATGCAAAAGGGGACTTTCTTTTGGAGTAGCACAAAGTGCCACACATAACTGGTAAAGGCAGATAAGAGTTGGTAATTTAGATTTTGAGAGAGTGACTTTTGTAAAAGAACTTAGGCATATTTAATAGTTTTTCAAAATCCATAAATATGTGATAAAAAGAAGCATCACAAGGTTCTTTTAACTACTGAAAATGTGAGCTTCACCCCTCCATGGAAGTATGGAGGGGGTATTTATAGTCCTAGTGACACACAACTATCGTAGCTTGTCATTATTAGTCCCTATGTGTCACGCTATAAATAAACTAATGTAATTCCGTGTTTGTCACCATATTTTAAGGCTAACATCTGATGAATTTAAATTATGGCACAGGAGGTTAGGTCATATAAATTTTAAAAACTTAAACAAACTTGTGAAGGGAAACCTTATAAGAGGTCTACCTTCCAAGGTTTTTAAAAATGACTGTTAACACGATTCACCCTCTAGAACAACGGATCCGGAGGCTTGGTAAAATGGAAAAGAAAAGTATCCATATTATTAGAGAGAAAAGAGATGAAATAGGAAGAGGTGTGTGTGCTTTTTGAGAGAAAACACACACACACACTTTTTCAAAAGTGAACTTCGCCCCTCCATGGAAGTATGGAGGGGGTATTTATAGTCCTAGTGACACACAACTATCATAGCTTGTCATTATTAGTCCCTATGTGTCACGCTATAAATAAACTAATGTAATTCCGTGTTTGTCACCATATTTTAAGTCTAACAATCTTCCCCCAATATGTGGACATATATGGAATTACTTACAATGTTCCTAACAAGTACAAATACAATTAAATAAAGTCTTCCAAAGCGCTTCCAAAGCTGAATTGTCCTTCTGAGGTTCTCTTGGTCTTGAAACTTGTATTCCAGCTTGGATCTTCATTGTCTTTACTTGTAAGAAAACAGCCTGGGCAACGAACCATTGTATATGGCATAGAACCTGGATTCTATTCCCCCTCAATTCATAGCAGCAATGTCTTGCAAAGCTTTCTTCCTCTAACTCCTTTGGATTGTCGAAGTTTTCTGGAGAACAGGCTTCCTTACCAAACCAACATCCCTATCTTGAGTCACATTCTGAAACATTGATGTTACTTTGAACAATCTTCTACTTGTCATGCGAAGTGCACAACGGTGCACAGCGGAAATTTGTAGAAGTCAAACCACACCAAATACTCCTGCTTCTTGTCATTAGGGCTTGGTGAATATTCGTTCGGGGGTGCATGCGAGAAATCAGCAACAATTCTTCTCACGTATGCAGAATACTTCATAAACCATATTTGGTAAAGTAGTATGGTGACATCAAAGTCAACTAAGTCCTGGATGTACATATTTTCCCCCATGATGGTTGCAAATTCTTAGAAGCATCATTGTCGTGTACGTTCATATACTCGAGAAGTTCTTGTCATAAGCACAAATCTTGATATACAAAAGAATCATTACCCTCTTGACTTCAGAAACCGTAGAGGAGATGAAGCAAGAATCAAGAACACTTGGTATAATCAAGGTCTTGTGAATGAATGTCATCGAAGAACTTTGAAGATTTTGCTTAGACTGTGAAGTATCTTTGTCTTGGAATAGCATAAAAATACCTGTGAGAAGTGCTGATTACATCTCAACCTTTAAACTCTCTGGCTAACTTACCAACCTCGTATTCTGTAGGCTATTGTCGTGATCACTTGGTGAAGTAAACCCGATATATCAAACTTGAAACTGAAGTAAAATCCCCTAAATTTGTTACTTAATCTTGCACTATTGTTGATTGAAGAACGGTGCAGAAGAAAATCTCTAAGTACCTTATACTCCATCAAAAGTATAAGAAGTACAACACCTCTTAAAATTATCCACATCGACATCTGTATGTGACACTGAGTACTACAACGTAACTCCTTTAAGTGATAGTTGTCCAGGTCTTCATCCAACCACCCCTTGACCGCTGGAAACTAGATAATCCAAGTCTTAATCATAACTGTATACGTTCAAGCAAGTCATCAATCGATAGAAAATAGAAGAAAGTCTCGATGATGAAATAAGTAGACGCCTCTGTGAAATTCAACTTTAATCGCAAATAAGGGATACCAAATCAACTCCGTGATCACATGTCATCGTAATCCGAATCTCTAGCCATTTTGTCATTTAAGTGAATCTTTTCAGGATCGTTTTGGGATTAAGTGTTGTTGTTTGTGTGGTGTGTTGTTATGGTTGATTGTGTTTTATGAGTCTTGCGATCTCTGATGTGGTGTTTGTTTGTTGTTCTTGTTTTGACTATAATATTCCCTAATTCGGAACTCATATGCCCAAAGTCGTCAAGTGCCACCTGATGCGACGGATCGACCAAAAATGGAAATGGCGACAGAAGTCTCCCCTAGCAAAACAGCAATAAGCGGTCTTCAATTGGTCACAACGCAATGGTCAAAACGCAATGGTCAAAACGCAATGGTCAAAACGCAATGGTCAAAACGCAATGGTCAAAACGCAATGGTTAAAACGCAATGACCAAAACGCAGTCTTGAGGCAAAACGCAATCAAGAACACCCCTTTAGTTAGTCAAAACGCAGCCGAAGAAAAAATCATCAAACTTCCTTGAAAAGCTACGAATGAGTTAAAATCACCTAGTAATAGGGCTGAAGCAAACAGACCGGTTTAAAAGAACCGGAGGGAACCAGACCCGAAACACCAGACCGAACAGGAACCGAAGCCGGACTGGAAGCCGCTGGACCGCGTCCGTCCACGGTCCGGGGTTTTGTACGCAATTCGGTCTTCGTCCGGTCGGTCCCGACCAAAAACCCGAGTTTAAGCCTTTTAGGACCAGACCGACCGAGGGACGAAGACCCCGGACCGGACGACCCAGACCAGACTGTACCATTTCAGGTCCGGTCCAAACGGTTCGCATTTCTTAGACCATTTCGGTCTCGGTCCGGTCCGGTCCTAGCCGGTCCGGTCCGGTTTTGGACCGTTGCTCACCCCTACCTAGTAATGATGCAAGGGATAGAGCTAAGCCCGAAAGTACAAATCTTTAACACTTTTAACCACAAACACATCTAAGCACAAAAATTCGGGTTTGATTTTTTTATTGACTTCTTTTTGACCACGAATTTGATCTTGTTTAACCACAATAATCAGTAGATAAACAACACGGATTCCCCCTATGCTCTGGTGCCAATTGTTATCACGATTCACCCTCTAGAACAACGGATCCGGAGGCTTGGTAAAATGGAAAAGAAAAGTATCCATATTATTATAGAGAAAAGAGATGAAATAGGAAGAGGTGTGTGTGCTTTTTGAGAGAAAACACACACACACACACTTTTTCAAAAGTGAACTTCGCCCCTCCATGGAAGTATGGAGGGGGTATTTATAGTCCTAGTGACACATAACTATCATAGCTTGTTATTATTAGTCCCTATGTGTCACGCTATAAATAAACTAATGTAATTCCGTGTTTGTCACCATATTTTAAGGCTAACATCTGATGAATTTAAATTATGACACAGGAGGTTAGGTCATATAAATTTTAAAAACTTAAACAAACTTGTGAAGGGAAACCTTATAAGAGGTCTACCTTCCAAGGTTTTTAAAAATAACCATACATGTGTTGCCTGCCAAAAAGGTAAGCAACACAAGGCCTCCTGTAAGGCTAAATTAATAAGAACTAAAAAGACACGATGAATTGGCTGCAAAAAGATTGCAAGAGGAGTTAGAGTTGTCTGAAGCTGAAAAGAAAAGAATGTCTCAAGTGCAAGAGGCTGCTTAGTTTTATACAGAAGAAGATTGAGACACAATTCGGGCTAAATTGGAAGCAAATGCAGATCTGGTCAAAGAGATTACAGGAGAAGATATATCTGAGGCTGATTATGCTCAGAGAATGGTGGGTTTGATAAGTCAGAGAAGAAAAATTATTGCAGAGCAAAAGGCAAAAGCTCAAAGAGATAAACCAATGACTCAGGCTCAGCAAAGACAGTATATGGCCACTTATTTGAAGAATCAGGGTGGATAGAAATTGGCTCAGATAAAGAAGCTTACAGATGAAGAACTTAAAGAAAAATTTGAGTATTTGATGAGAAGCATGGAAAGGTTTGTGCCTATGGATACAGAGAAAGAGAGTAGGAAAAGAACTGGTGTAGAGCTTCAAACAGAATCTTCCAAGAAGCTAAAGTCTGACACAAGGGAGGATGTTTCTGTTCCTAAAGAGAAGGATAAAGAGTCAGTGAAGAGAGAAGAGGAATTTGAGATTAAAAAGCCAGTTTTAAGATATACTAAAAGAAAATCTTTGGCAAGGAAAGGATTGCAGAAGAAGCCTGAATCTGCAAAGTCTGGCACTGAGGAGGATGTTGAAGCCTACATGGAGGAAAGAGTGGATGAACCATCTTCAGAAGAGTTTCCAATGAGTTCAATTCCACAAGGACCAGCACCTGCAAAGATAGTTAAATGGCAGATTATCAAGACTGGAAAGAGAGGTGCTTATCAGATCATCAGGGAAGATAACACAGATGTGGTATATGTGAACTTTCAAGGCTTATTGAATGATTTAACAAGAGATGATCTCAAGGAGTTGTATAGGCTGATGATGTTGAAGTATGGAGATAACAGGCCTGAAGAAGAATTTGAAAGGGTTTTATGGGGGGATCTAAAGACTATGTTTGATCCACCATCTGAAGAGGATGCTATTTGGAAGTTGCCACATCAACAACAGATACTCAATTGGAGATACTTTCATAGCTGCAGTGTTCATTGTTTGACTGTGGAGGCTGCACACATCTATATGCTGACTGAGGTTAAGTATCCACTACCACCCAGAGTTTGCAAAGCTATGCTTGAAAAGAAGCTTTTGGGAGATAGAAAAGATGAGGTCTGCTATCAACTCTTGAAGTTAATTGAGAAACAAGCTCAGCAGCAATAAATTTGTAAATGTTTGAAAGAATTTTCAGAGCTGTGGTATATAGATAGAGAGCTGTTTATGTAAAATGGAGTTGAGAAGAGATAACACTTGGTGGAGGTGCTATGCACTAACACAACAAATGGTTATCAGTCCACCATGTCTAACAGACATAAGGACTGGCTAGTCCAGGAGCAAACGGCTCTTGGTAAAGACTTCTCAAATCCGTTTATGGCTGACAATTTGCCAAAAATTGTATGGTTATCAACTCACCATATCTATGTTTGTAAAGAGTTGGCTAGCCCACAAGGTTATGGCTTGTGGTAAAGGCTGTGGAAAATCCATTTATATGGTTGACAGTTTACCAAAAACTGGATGGTACTCAACTTACCAATGATTTAAGTTCCAAAAGTTGAACTGGTTACTAGTCCACCAGGGTGATGCCATGATTCCACCAAAGGATTAGCTAGCCCAAGAGCAAACGGTTACTTGGTAAAGGCTTGGCTTAATCAAATCCATTGATAGCTAGATGAGTTGCTAAAAATCCATATGGTATTTCAAACTCACCAGTTTCATGGTACTAAGAGTTGAAATGGTTATAATGAACAATGGTTTTATAACCAAACAATTGCTACTCCATTGGTAATGGCTACTGTAAAGAGACATCAAATCCACTAAAATTTTCAATGATTCACATCTCACAGAGAGTTAACACACCTGGAAGTGATGTAGAAAGACTGAAACTTTTATGTTTTGATGTACATAAAGTCAATGTGTTGCTTATTCAAGTTTTTCAGAAGAGATATGACTTGTTGCTAGAGAAGTGCTATAAAGATACGTTAAGAAGATTAGATGCAGTCAAAAGATCAGTAGTGATCAATTCAAAGGGTTGCAGTTAAAGAATAATTCTAAAGATAATGCTCACAACATCCTCAAGAAGCTCATAATGAAGATATTCAAAGAAACTTGAAGTTCACAAGTGAAGATCAAGTTAGGGGAGGATTGTTAAGAATTATTGTAAACAACAAAGTACAGGACTGTAAGTTAAATGAGTTAAGTCTGGTAGACAAAGTTAAGTCCAGGTCAGTACTACTAATAAAAGTCTGACAGTACTATCGTTATTACTTGGCCATGTCTAGTTAAGTCCATTTATATGTCACAGAATAGTTTATCTAATATATATCTTAGGAAAGTATAAAAAGGAAAAGCATTATCCTTTCACACTTTTGTAAGAGCCCATTAAGGGTTTCCCTATGGAGTGTATAAAAGGAACCTAAGAATACTGTTTAGTATTTGAGAAAGAAATATTATACTAATAGAAAATAATAGCAAATAGCAAAGTTTTACATTGTGTTCTTTTTAGTACTTGTGTTAAGATTCCGCATT
This sequence comes from Tanacetum coccineum, assembly GCA_026074375.1. NCBI lineage: Eukaryota > Viridiplantae > Streptophyta > Magnoliopsida > Asterales > Asteraceae > Tanacetum > Tanacetum coccineum. The sequence continues at coordinate 35,568 of BQNB010048768.1, forward strand.
AGCACATAGTATTCACAGTCAGTGTCTCTCGTATAGTTGATTTGGATTTATTAAAGTTAGCTATTGTCCTACAAAAAGGCTAAACAGATCCAAGACTTTGGACCTACAAAAGGTTGATAGAGGAATTACAATGATAAATCACACTCAGGCAGAAGCTATGGGGATACTCACAAACGTTCTTTGTCAGGTAAGGGTCACTACCTTAATTGCTAAGTTTCTAATCTTAGATATTCCAATCGACCGTAATTCACCAATAGTGGTTAGTCGGGGATTCCTGCGTACGATTGGTGGCATAGTCAATACTCCGAAGAGAATTTTCTCGACTTTTGATGGATTTTGTCACCAAACCTTCCGTGCGGCAAGATCAGATGTTATGAGAAACACATAAAGTGATAGTGATGACGAGGAATAGTACCATATTAAAAGAGATAAGTTTGGAGCACCGATATATAGACCAAAGCCTACATCGTACTTAAACTGTAATGATCCAACTGAGCGATCGTTAGCTATACAAATAGTAACTAACCCATTCCGGAAAATTAGTGTTTGGAAAAAGGCAGTTAGTTTCCTTGGCTTATTACCAGTACCATTAAAGCACATTAACTAGAAACCTGATTATAAAGGTTGTTATACTAAAGAAGAAGAAGCAACAGGACAATGGCGTACTAAGATAAGGTTAACTGATCTGTATGAAAACATTTATCTGTAAGGGTTCACAACAAAGAAAACGGACCGGAAGTTGTCAAAGTATCATAAGTTGAGTGACATCATGTCACCCAATTGGTTTGTGGAGTGAAGAATTAGGACATTGGTAGTAAAGTAGGGAACACTAAGTAATCCTATTATAACTATTTTCTTTCTTTGTTGAGTCTTAAATAAATCAATTGTATAAATCCATAAGGGATTACATTTGATGTACGGACATTTATCCGATGAATAATAATATTAAGTTAATATGATGGGTTGAAATTATGTTTAAATTATGAAATTTGCAAAACAAGGGTTGTGTAATCTATATATATAATATATAAATATTAAAAAAAGAAGAAAGTACGTCGCACTTCTGGGAAGTGCGCCGCACTTTAAAACAGTTTTCATAGATAAAACTTACCAAACACGATTCTAAATTATTATATAAACACACACACTCACCAAAACCGCCAGGGTTCTCATAAAAACAAAGAAAATTTTCAAAAAGATCAATCCACCATGTTTTTTAATCATGCCTAGGGTATGTTAATATCATTCCTTAACTTGTTTATTGTCAATTTGTTTAAATTTCTTATCCATTTGGTTTTATAAATAATTAGATTAGGGAAGAATAAATCCATGATACTGAATTAACACAATTAACCATAAATTATGATAATTAAGATATTGTATAATACAATGCATGCTTGATATTTGAATAATCATAAACACTATATCATATTATGAAATTAACAATTCAAAAATAAAATGTTTAAAGATCATAAAAATATCACCAGCCCAGAAAGTACGCTGGTTTTGTCCTAAAATCGCCGCACTTTGCCCGTTTTTCAAAATGTACGCTGCACTTCAGGGAAGTACGTCGCACATTTTACATTAGAAAGTCACAGAATGATTTAAAACCCATCAAAACCATGACCATTATAACAAATCAATTATCTAACATAACTATACACATGTTATGAATGTTTTATTTTAAAATGTGAAGACTATGATAACAACATAGCGAAGATGAGGCCGGATCATCAATATCAAACGCTCTAAGACAACATGAAACCGTGGAAGAGGTAATTGCTTTACCATAATTTAACCATGTGTTTTCTTACTAAGGGTGAGGACGTAACAAGAGATAGCAAAGTCTAGTTCCAACACTAGATTGGCCTAATAGCTTCCTAGACATATCACTCATCGTGTGTCATGAACTTTGATATGTACTGAACAAAATAGGTAAGTGAAATGATGAAATTGAAATCATGTTGATAATTAGGTTGCTTGAAGCTGGATCTGATGAAGAATATATACTTCTGTAGTTTGGCTTGAATTAGAGCTTTTAATATTAATGAACCAATTTATGTAGACTTTGCATGGTATATTCGGACTGTATGAATTAGACAAAAGTTTATGCTAAGAGATGAAATAACTAACCAATAAAGATCATCAAGTTTTTAGACTTGGTGGAATTGCATACGATTGGACTTGTTGGAATTCGCTGAAGGTTTGTGGACTATAACAAGCGTTGAGCTTGAGGAGAAGTTTTAATGTTTACTTTGAAGGAGGTTTGCGTAGTGATGAGCATTTTAACGCTCAGGAGTATTGGTTAAGCATTAGTCGTAAGGAAAACCTTGGTTTATCTAGGAGTCACACTTCTACTATTAGGAACCCAATTTTGAGGGTGATCCACAAAATGATCACTTATGGTTTGTGTCAAAGGGCGACTGGGTATGACAAGGTTTAGAAAAATGATATGTGGCTCTTGAGCATGTTTGATGCTAGACACCAAAATGGGTATGCGAATGTAGCTTGGTTGATTGCAAGATAGATGAAGAGGAAAGGAGCTAGCACTCAAAAAGAAAGTCAAATTTGTTATGGACAGTTTATCTCAAAGATTGCTAGGAAGTACAGGGTGTTGACAGAGGATGTGGTAAGGAGTTTAAGTGCTCTAATTTATTGTAGAGATCTGGATAAGATTACACTTACAGATTTGATCGACTCTAGGGTTAGCTTATTCTAGAAGATCCACAGCCTGGTGTATCTAGAGTTGGTATTCCTAGAGCTTCGAGAGCATCTATGTAGGATTTGTATGATAGGATAGGTAGGATGAAGATACACCAAGAGGCAATAGAGCGGATGGAGTATAAGCAGTCATATAACTGAGACAGGTACCAGTGAGTGTTTGAGCACATGGCTAGGGTTTATAGTGTTCCACTGCAGAGAGCCTACAACCCACCAGGGTATGCTCAGCCGCAGTATGACCAGTATTATCAGCAGTACCCACCTCCGCCACTGCAGTATCAGCAGCTGCAGGATAATGATGAGTAGTGTCGAGACGACACGAGTTGGTGTGTGACCGCATGTTTTGGGGTCACGTGTGTTTTAAAAACAATTCTCTAAACATTATTATTATTATTATTATTATTATTATTATTATTATGGTGTGTAAAATGCCTATGTTGGCATTAAAACAATATTATCGTACTTTCTATTAATAATTAAATTAGGATTATTATTATTATTTGTGTGCTATGCAATGTTTATATTTGCAACAAGAAGAAGAAAGGACGCAAGATGAAATGACGTGAACCAAAGATTCTGAATATCAATCACAATTGAGAAGTATTATTTTACTTTCCCATTTTATCTTTCTCTATAATATTTTCACATTGAGGACAATGCTCATATTAAGTATGGGGGGAGATAAACTGGAAAAGTTAAAAAAAAAGTTAAAAGAAAATCTTTTGAAAAATAACATTTTATTGATCACATATAAGCAATCTGACTCTGGATTGATAACATTACTAGCATATTTATACCACCCAGAAAAAATTGTGAGTATTAGATTTTAAGAATTCAGGTATCTATCTTTGATACCTAAGATGATTTTTATCTTTAGCTTTCTCGAGTTAAGGAGTGAGCAATTGCAAATATCTCATTCGTCGTTACGGTTGTGTATGTGTAGTTTTGTCGCCTTTTCTAGAGCATTGATATCGATTTAAATTATATGAGTGTGCCGGTGATTTGTTAATTCTAGAACTTGTGCTTGAAATCTTTATGAGACCGCAGTAGGAACACGTTCGCGTGTTATAAACATTTTACTGATTAAGAGGTGATAAAAATATAAATATAAGTAAACAATAATTTTGTTCAAAAAGATTTCTAATAAAATTATCTGAAATTTTATCCGTACGAATTGAAGAAAGTAAATGTTGGTATTGTTGTTTAAATGAAGTGCGAAGGTTGCAAACTTCTAAGTTCGTTGAAGTAGTATGCTTATCCTAAGTATGGGGGGAAAGCAAGTTTCCCCCAAGATAAAGTGAAATAAGGCAAAAATAAAGCCATCGGTAAAAAAAAAGAGAATGATGTGAAGGAATAGTTGGTTACATTACGGATAAGGTGGATTATGATTTTATTACAAACCTTTTTCAACAAATAATAAATAATATCACTAAATAAATTACCTCTTTTGATGTTTATGTTTGGTGCTTACGCCATGTCGGTGAAGTTTAGTTTCTTGTACAAGCCTATGGTAATTTGAACATCTCATGACTGCGCGTATGATGTGGACTTCCGTTTACTTCCATTTACTTGAAATGAGCGAGTGTGAAAGTATCTTGTTAATTAAAAAAATTCATGAGTTGCTTTGTCGCGTTATCTTTAGCTTATGATCATTAACATGTTTATTCTTTCATTTATAAAAACGAAATACTTTCGCTTTGATTGCTTGAGGGCAAGCAATAAGCTAAGTATGGGGAATTTGATAACGCTCCAAATATACATAAAATATCCCTCGAAAATACATGAAATATATATGTTAACGCATGAAATATTGCAAAGTTTGGTTGTTTGTTGTGTAATATTCATTTCAGGACCAAGAATGAAGGAGGGGGAAAAATGAATTAAACGTGCAAAGAAAGATATTCGGTAAATACACTAATGGTTCGTTTATGAAGAAGGAATCTAGAAGAGAATCTAAGGATGATTTAATGAAAGAGGCAGAAGGCGAGGCACAATTTCCCTTTTATTGTGCGGCGTACTTCACAACGATCAGTAAAAATGCAATTAATTATGCCACCAAGTGCGGTGCATAAATTTCTCAAGTGCGTGCGCACCTTTACCCTTCAGTTAACTCAAAAAATCATATTGATTTGCTTTATCTTGCAACCTTGGTTTGCCTGTCTTCCCACATGTTGCTCATCAAATGCTTAAAAGGAGGACAAATCAGCTCTCAAAATCATCATCTCAAACCATTCTTCATCAATCATAAGAGAGAGAATAAGATAGTTAGGAAGAATTTGGGGAATTGTTCTTAGTTCATTACAATTCCCAGGTATTAATAATCTAAGAAGGTGTAATTTAAGCTATTAATGGCTGTGACAGAGTTGTTTATAGTTTAGAGTTAAATTTTTGGGTTATTAGAGTCATTGTTCGAAGGAAAACTCTTGAGAATCAATATAATTTGCTATTGGAATTGGCATAAACATGTTTCTCTCCTTGAATGTTATGTTTTCTGAATCTAACATGCTTATTATGTGTTTTACCTCCATGAATATGGAGTAGTTGATTCATGTTTATTTGGGATTTATAGAGTAACATGGATTAATTTGAGATGACTAATGATTTTTGGTTAAGTGATAAATATGAACTTGGTATTTAGATATTTGGATTAATCGATTCATCATTGATCTTCGTACTAGCTATGGAATTATAGGTTGAAAGGACTCGGCTATATTTTGAATTTCCAGTTGTTTGTCTATGACAACTAGGTATTTGCTTCGTGAGGATTAGCTAATAAAATGTTCATCATCCCAAATATATGAATGTTTAAAGCTATCCTCATGTTCTCTAACGGAACTTGGTAGGTGAAAGTTCATATTTGTTATTTCCCAAAACATGAACTAATTTTTTAAAAGCATTTTTCATACTTAATATTAAAGGAACGAAAGGCTTTTGTCTTTATCGTAGCTAGATAATAGACAATCCTTTGATTAAACTACCCGTTCATTCTTTTGATTATACTAAATTTCATAAACTTATCATCATTCTGAGTTATCCTCCATTACTCTTGTCTCCCAAATAAACATTGTTTTATTATCTTGAATTTGTGTTATCAATTATCTTTAGATCGTGACAGTCTATAGATATACCCTTTCGTAATATAATCGACCCTTTCTAAGAATTACCAATCTCGTGGAATGACCTGGTCTTACCCTAAACCTATACTATAAATGGGGGTTTATACTTTACCTGTGTGTTAGTTGGAATTTGGATAAAACTAGAATTATAAATTTAAAGCTTTTATAACACATCAAGTACATTCTTATTGATGATTTCCTATCAATTTATAGCTAAACAAAGGATACTACAAACATGAAACTCACATACAATTAAACTTAAATAAAGACTAATAAAAACAAACATTAATGCATAACAAAACCGTTATTAGTAGTGAGCAATTAAACCAAATAAATGCCATTTATTGTGTCGGTTTCAATCCCATTGAAGACTTTCATTAATTACCTGGTTGACCCACATACTCATCCATGACCATACATGTTACCCGACTTGACCCATCAAGATTACCCAACACTATTTTTCCAAATTTGACCGTGATCTCCAAGGTGTGAATCCTTATATTAATTTTTAATTGGTTTGTATAGATTGTTTTTATCTTTCTTTTTTTCGAAAGGCATTGTTTTTATCATTCTTGAACCTTATTGGTTAAGATTGGTAGGAGCACTTTATTAACCGACTTTAGAAGTAATATTCGATTCATATTATAATACTCGTATTGGTGTATATCATTGCTTCAAACTGTTCTTGGTGCTACATTTGAGTTCTTAATTCATTAGTCATATTATATACAAATCGATTTGGTTGTTGGCTGTTTGGATCGTGTAATCGCTTTAACTGATTTCACATTATTTTTGGGTTGTCTGATTGAGTGTGATTCATAAGGTTATCTGCAACTGGTATTTTGTTAGGGTTTGTATGTGTCCAGTATAGAACATGGTTTTTTTAATCAGAAGGGGGTGGGGGAGGGAGAGGTGTAAAGGAAAAACAACATAGTTCTACTGATGATCCGAATTCATGACTTCTTATTATTTACCGGTGAATCAAGTA